>CAUDMG010003604.1:2292500-2405000 GCA_958450375.1 Homarus gammarus
ACCACCACCTCCATCACTTCCTCCTCCACTACAATAACGACTGGCTGCTGCTGCTCCTTCTCCAACACCACCAACTCTACCGTAACCACCAACAACAGCAGCACCAGCAGCGTCACAAACACCACCACTACTACAACCACTACCATTTCCACTACTACAACCACCAGCATCACCACAAACACCACCACTACTACAACCACCAGCATCACCATCATCACCACTACAACAACCACCACCACCACTACCACAACCACCACCACCACCACCACCACCACCACCACCACCCTATGAACGTATATAATAATTTCTTCAAAAACCATTATCATCCACTAAATAATTTTCATCATTGGTATTATAATAAATTGTGTCCACGTGAAGTAATATCACACACACGAGCGCCACATCACAACGGTAGAGAAATAAACCCGTGTAATGTATTATTGATTGGTTTAATGATGTGTGGATAACATAAAACGATATTATAGATAAGAACGGCAAATTAGAACGATAGAAAATACACCTGTTGAACGTATTTTCGTACTTATATCAACGTTCAATTACGGACAGCGGCGTATTTCACAGGTAAGTATACACCTCACACAGGTAAAAAAAAAAAACCTGGGGATAATCAACAAGTAAGAAAAACAACACACACACACACACACACACACACACACACACACACGATCTAGATTCTCAAGGGTCCGTACATTTTTTTTCTTTTACCTCAATTTGTTACAACACGACGCTGGCGGATATAATGGCGAGAAAATGGTACTAAGACTGTACCTTAACCAGATAGCTTGTCTTAGCAGGAAGATGTTAACGAAAGAATCTTTTATAACCGGATTTTGGGGAGAAAATCTGTGTACGCTGTGAGGAAAGGAGGGAGAGGTAGGGAGATGTGGAGGAAAGGAGGGACAAGAAGGAAGGGAGATGCAGGAAAGGGGGGAAGAAGATAGGGGATAAGGGAGGGGGAAGAGGATAAGGGAGAAGGGGAGATGGAGAGAGAGAGATGGTGTAGGGAAGAGAGAGGTAGGAAGGATTGGCGGGGGGGGGGGATGCAGGGAGTGAGGGAGAGGCTAAGGGAGAGACCGAGAGGGAGGGAGGGAAGGGGAGGCTAAGAGAGAGAGTGAGAGGATGGGAGGGAGGAGAGAGCATCAATGACCTCTCTCTCACTTGAGCGTCACTCAAATATGACTAAGAAGTAGTGAGAGAGAGAGAGAGAGAGAGAGAGAGAGAGAGAGAGAGAGAGAGAGAGAGAGAGAGAGAGAGTCCTTTATGGCAGGTATAAGGGAGAGAGGTCAGTTCCTCTCTACAAATGCAGGTATGTTAGTCCAGCCTCCCACCATTATCATTAATACCTTTCACATTCTTTCGGCGTTTTTATCCTTGTAAATTCTCTCTTTACCGCCACTTTCCACCGCGTCCCCCTCCTACTTCTCCTCCCTCGTTGTTGCATGTGGTGTTACCTTGCCCCCGAGTAAGCCAGTAGAATACACAAGTTTCCGGGTAAAGAAATAATGACAGTTGTCGAATGGTAAGGAAACCAAGACACAACTCATTGAAAAAGGATCTGAATGATATATTGTGGCGAATGTTGCTGATGATCTAAGGGCAACGGACGTAGTGATACGAAAATTATTGTCTCTCCACCTAATTTTTTTTTCTGTTCTACCGTCCAACAAATTTACAATGACTAGACGATAGACATCTAAAAAAAAACCCGTCACCACACCCTTCACAAAGCACTAAATCATCATTCATTATAAGTAAAAATCTAAAAAAAAAATGGTGCCCCCCTACCCACCATATATGGAAACGTATAGTAAAAACAAGAGACGTCAACAAGCTATCTGGGCCGGGTATCATACGGCTGGCAGCGATGACGCCTGTGTTTTTTTTTTTTCTGCCAAACAATGAGCAGCTTATCATCGTCCCTGGTTATATGGTATCGGGTAAAAATGAATGCAGCTTTGTGACTCGCATAAATAATGAACTTTGAAGACAGGATTCTCTTGATACTGGTTATATGGCTAAGGGATTAGTGCTAATGCTCGTCTGTCTGTCTGTCTCTCTCTCTTTATTTCTCTTTTCTCTCTAATTGTGCGGGGTTTTTACCATTCGAATTAAAAAGTATTACATAATTATAAATAAACGGATCTATACATAATCACACACACACACACACACACACACACACATTGGATACAGGCCAAGGGGGTAGTCGTTGATAATTGAAATTGATGAAACAGGGAATTTCCATATGAGTGATGGTGAGGGTCAATATGCAGTCTCTGGGATCACCGTCGCTCGCCGGGGTGAACACTGCCAAGCCTTGACGCTGTTGCTGCTCCTCTTCTCACGCCTGATTCTCCAAAAGTGCGTCAAACTTGGTCATTTACGCTCTGACACAAATGGTGTCGGAATTCCACTGAGACTCCTGACGCGTAACTCTGTGTGTGTGTGTGTGTGTGTGTGAGAGAGAGAGAGAGAGAGAGAGAGAGAGAGAGAGAGAGAGAGAGAGAGAGAGAGAGAGAGAGAGAGAGAGAGATAAACAAAGAGAGATGGGTGGAGGCCACGCCTTAGGCCTGTCAAGATGGAGCAGCATATCAAATGTTACTCTTGCTGCAAAGGCTCACCGTGCAGACGTACAGCAGCGTGTTGTTGTGAGTCGTACAGGTATGTAGTTGTTCTGTGTAATACAGTAGATGGATGTTATGGGTACCACAACCGGAAGTTATGACAGTTATGGACTTTACAACAGATGATTGTTCTAGGCATCACAGCAGTACTCGTTGCAACAGTGGTCATGCAACAAGGGTCGCACAGCAGGTAGCCACAGCTGTAGAAGGGACGCACGAGTCAAGTGTCACCGCCCTGGGGACTCGGGTAACGCATCTGAATATAAGAACTGAATCGATTTTTGTCCCCTGAATACTGATTAAGATGGAGGTCTCCACAACCCGACGCTGCCCACCAAGCTTCTTATTACCTGTATGAGTTCTCAGTGACGGACACAACTACCTCGAGGATTCGAACCCGGGTCCTCATACACTAGGACTAGTTATTATTTTACCAAGAACTCTTATTAGTTGTAAAATATCCAAAATTATAAATAGCTGTAAAAAAAATTAAATGTGAAATATACAAGTATGTTATTAATTACGAGATATCCCCCAAAATTAAACTATGTTGCTTTTGTTTGTGATTTACAAAGTATATCTAGACCTTGATAACCAACAAGTTATTATCCAAGATATGCATTAACAGGTGTAACAATTATCCAAAAGAATAACAAGTTCGATTATCCAATTAGAAAACCAGTTAACCATGACGTAGTTAACCACATTACAGGTGTTTGACGTCAGATAACTGTCATGGGGAAACAATTGGAGTTTTGACGAGTTACCAGTAATTTAATTCAAGTTTTAGCCACTGGACGCTGATGGTAGTGTCTAGGATACACTTGACTGGGCTGTGTACTGGAGGCTGCTACGATTATACTGATAAATGGATGTTGTGTTCTTTATCCCAAGCTAAATATTTTAAATCCAGTTAAGAGGTTTATCTAGAATCAGATTATTCTGGTTAACTACAGTGAGCGGTGATGTCTCTTAAGGCTGTGTGTGTGTGTGTGTGTGTGTGTGTGTGTGTGTGTGTGTGTGTGTGTGTGTGTGTGTGTTGGAGAATGGCAGACATGACGTGTTGGCGTCGGGGTCGTGGGTCGTTGAAGGAATGGGAGGAAATGGATGAGTGATAAAGTGATATAATATAAGAAAGCTTTGGTCAGGGCGTCGAGACGTGGGAGCTGGTGTGTAGGCATGGGAGCTGGTGTGTAGGCATGGGAGCTGGTGTGTAGACATGGGAACTGGTGTGTAGGCATGGGAGCTGGTGTGTAGGCATGGGAGCTGGTGTGTAGGCATGGGAGCTGGTGTGTAGGCATGGGAGCTGGTGTGTAAGCATGGGAGCTGATGTGTAGGCATGGGAGCTGGTGTGTAGGCATGGGAGCTGGTGTGTAGGCATGGGAGCTGGTGTGTGGGCATGGGAGCTGGTGTGTGGGCATGGAAGCTGGTGTGTGGGCATGGGATGGGCGTTGGTGATTAGTTGTTAATGTAAAGTGCGGACGGAGCAAGGGAGGGAATGAAGGAACTGAGGTCGAAGAAAGGTATGGAAGGGAAGGAAGGGGAGGGTAAAGTAAATGAAAGTGAAAGGGAAGTACGAAGAAGGAAGAGAGCTGGACGGATGGAAAGGCAGTTATAGAGATATAGGAGTATAGAGGGAGAGAGGGAGAGAAGGGAGGGAGGGAAGAAGGGAGGTAGAGAAGAAGGGGGAGAGGAACGGAGGTAAGAAAGGGGGAGGTAGGGGAGAATGACGGGGAGAGGGTGAGAAACAAGAAAGGGAAGGAATAAGGGCTTGGAGAGAGGTAGGTGAGAAGAAGGGTTGGGAGGGAGGGAGGGGGGAAAGGGAGGGAAAGAAGGAGGGATAGTAGGTAGTAGGTAGTAGGCAGCTATCAAACAGGGAGGAACTACCGCCTGGGAAGATATTGGAAGCATAAAGTGGTGTCTAATGGTAGGCCCTGCTGCCATATGGCATCACAAAAATTGTGACCAAGTCCCAGGTTGCTCATCTGACTTTCTGCCTCATTTACACACAAATGCAGGGTCTCAATTGTTTCTCTTACTATTGACAACACAATATATATATATATATATATATATATATATATATATATATATATATATATATATATATATATATATATATATATATATATATATATATATATATATGCTGATAACCACAAGTAAAGAAGAAAACACGAAGTTCCCAAGCGCTTTCGTGTAATTCACATATTCAGGGGTGAGTACAGACTAAATAGAAGTATACCTTGTTTTGTATTACTCTCTCTAGTCTGTACTCACCCCTGAAGATGTGAGTTACACGAAAGCGCTTGGGAACTTCGTGTTTTCTTCTTTCCTTGTGGTTATCAGCATATACCTAGATCACGCGCACCTACAGTGATTTACTTGCATATATATATATATATATATATATATATATATATATATATATATATATATATATATATATATATATATATATATATATATTGTTCCTCACTTTTGATCTTTTTTTTTTAATTTTTGGATATATTATTTTGGTTATTATTATTATTATTATTATTATTATTATTATTATTATTATCATTATTATATTTTTGCTCCCAGGCTCCGATGTGGGTCAGTGACCTGTGCCCGGGTGGACTAATCCCTGTAAAAGAAAAAAAATACAATATATATACCTATGTATAAATACGTACCGTAAGGCAGGGTATTTGGGTACATCATGGGGTAATTGGGCCACTATTAAGTTAATGCCATAATTTTGGAATCTAGACCAAATGAGATGTAGCCACACATAATTTAAGAAGTGCACTTAAAAAAAATGCATATTTAGATCCAACTTCAACTCATTCGAAAGGTTTGAGGGATATATTATATGAATATTTATAAATATTCATTGTTTAAGTGGTTCTGATCTAAGGAAACATTAAGGGTTAGTACGATATAAAAACAAAAGTAGTAACACTTCCTTGTGATTTGTCATTAATAGCCCACATGATAAGGTGAATGTCCCAGTATTAGTAGGGACTACTGCCCAAGGTTGGGCCAAAACACTTTAGTTGGGGTAATTGGTCGCCGTAAAGTGTGGTAAATGGGTCCCTATTAATATTATGCTGTTATTTATATATATTCCATTTAGCATCATGTGGTAATTACATTCTTCTGCTTACAGGTTTGGCTGAGACCCAGGCGTAGATCAGAAAGATGGTGTGCCATCACAAGCCCATTAGTGGCCGGCAGGTTCGAAGAAGATACCCTGCAGGACCCTCATAATCACGTCAGTGGTGCCCGAGAACCAACAGTTGTTGGTAGGAAGATACCGTAATACTTCTTCTTGAGGAGGAACCCAACATAGCGCAACATCTTGTCGTATTGGGGATTGTGGATATGTCATGGAAGTTTATGAATTGTTACTTTTTGTAAAGTCATTTCTAGACAACCTGGAGAAAACATGCCGGGCCTGCAGTGGACACGTTCTCTCATAAAAAGACGCAGGAACTTACTGTAGTGTCGCCGCGTAAAAGAGCAGCCAAAAGTGTTGAAACAGTTGAACAGTTTTTTATCAACCTGAGTGACAGTATCCACGGAATACCATCAGAAAATATAGTGAACTACGATGAAACCAATTTGACTGGCAACCCAAAGTCAAAGATCATTTTATAAAGGAGGCAAATGAAGCATCCTGAAAGGATGAACACTTCAAAGTCCTCAGTGTCTGTCATGTTTGCCGGCTCACCTGCTGGTAACCAGCTTCATCCATACGTAGTGTATAAATGGACACCTGGAGGTCCCATATATGTACGGTATAATCGGACCAATTCCAGGTGGTTCGACTCCTATTGCTTCATGGACAAGGTTATCAGAATTGCAGTGCTATATTTTGAAGGTCTAAAAAATATCTTCTAAAATCTTTAAGCTTCAATTGTCGGATTATGTGAGGAGAAAAACATACGGATCATTTTCCTCACGTCAAGTCGCACACACCTTCTGCAGCCAGTAGATGTGGCAACCTATGGTCCAATGAAGACAGCCTGGAGGAAGGTGCTAACAGAATGGGAGTTTGGCCCAGGGAAGTATTACACTGCGGTACAAAAACAGTCCTACACTGGCAGTCGCAGGATTTAGTGCTGCAGAAATCTTTTCCTTAATCTGGTGAGCCAATTGGTGATTGAGCATTTACAAGCACCTAGAAACTCTGCAGCTGACAACCCTCATTCTACACGACGTGGCAGAAGTGTGGCTAGAAGGCCCGAGAAATGTGTTTTCTTTCATGACATATCCATAGGAGACCATAGTTCTGAGCCTAGACCCACCATTACCAGAAGTGCTTCTAGTGGTAGGAGAAAAAATGGTTAGACAAGAATTGCCTCTCATCATCTAACAGTGATGACAATTTGATGACCCTTTGGAAGTGGCAGGAGAGGATGGTCAACAGGATGATGGTGTGATGACGACAGTGAGGGAGTACAGTGAGTGTTATAAAGCATAAGGCGAAACAACAGGTTACATTGGAGGAAGGAGACTATGTGCCAGTAAAATTTGCAGGGAAAAGATAGCATTATCATTATGTAGGTCAACCTAGAAATCTAGTAGAACCTGATCAAAGATCATGGGACATATCGGTACACCTCTGATATATATATATATATATATATATATATATATATATATATATATATATATATATATATATATATATATATATATATAAAATTCAAAACTTGCATCATTTCACATATAAATTTACTTGTATTCAAGTGCACAAACAACTATGTAGAAAATTGAAAAAATACAACATGGAGGTAAATACATACTGAAGGTAAATCCATTCTCACCACAGCCACACGTTGTTACAAAATAAGCACGAAATTTATGTATGGATTCACCACAAGTCTTCAAAGAAGGAATTTCAGAAATAAATATTCAACTCGCACACATAAGAAGTGTCTTGGTATGCATAAAATACCGAGACCACACAATGCGTTATGTATATCAAGTCACCAGCATACAAGTATGTCATGCTTTTATCACACTTGTATCAAATGCACCTTTAACACACACACACACACAAGTACGGGGCCTCTCTTGCATTATGTACATTCCTTAGGGTGTTCTCACACGCAAGGGTCATCCTGTTATGTATAAAGTGTATGTTAAGAACACACACACACACACACACACACACACACACACACACACACGGTGATAATTTAACAGACGATGATTCACATTAAGACAAGAACAGACTTCCAGGCTTCGTATTAAACTGGTGCATCGAGTAGGAATCCGAAATTTTTTAAGAAATTAAATGATGATAATTACTGAACTAAAAATGAGGAATAGGAGAGATCTACACATGAGGATCAGATGATAACCTGGAGGGTGAAGGAACACAAGCCTTTAGGCAGACAAACAGGAGGATGTAAACATCTCAGAACACCGTTTGTAGCCTGGGTACGAGTGATACACGTAACCTTCAGCAAAGACTGAAATGAACATCATAAAGATCAATTTATACCCAGACGACTCACTCAACGCTGCCTGTGGGAGGATCAGAGGTGACTCAGACTAATGTTAAAAAAAACGAGAAAAGGGGGAAGTCAGATTCAACATCTGGGTATCTACTCAACAAACTGAACTATTTACCACACTTACTGTTCTCAAAGTCGTAATTGTCAGTCACTCTTCGCTCTTGACGCCCTCACCTCAGTGTCATACTTGTCTCTGGAACCAAATATAATTATGAACAGACTACTAATAAAGATATTCAGATCAAGTTGTTGATGGTTCCATGTCATACTGGCCTCTGAGAAGTGGTGCCGGAGCTCAACATCTGATGATGTTATTGGATATGATTTTGAAATATCAAACATAGTTCTAAAACTATAAATTAGAAAGAACTAGAATAATGATTTAAAGTTAGAAGCATGTGAACTGACACCAGATAATCAAATATCTACAATGATGAGATGTATTAAGTCCAAGATGTGAATGGCAGAAGTAATAAGATTAGTAGACCACAAGATGTTGTCACCGCTAGACTAAGAGTTGGATATAAGTACCTCAGGCAGTATTATAGAAACAGATGTGAACAATATGTATTAAAGTGTGGGAAAATAAACCTTCTAGAGACAGGTCCGAGCGTACCCTGTGTGGAATGTCACAAGACTTTATAGTTAACAGTAATATATAACTTGTAACTGTATCAACATTCTGCACGGAGGAGATAAGTCAACGTCCATGTTTACACTTCATGACATTATGTAACGGATTAACTCTGTAATATCCAGTGTTACAACAACCTGACCACTGGAATCTGACAAAGGCTTTTTGTCACATCTGCTCTATAATTGTTTTTGCGCTTCAGCTAACAGGATGAGTATTTGGTGCACAATAAACTAGCCACTGTCCACCGTTATATACAAATGAAATTCAGACGCATAAAGACAAAAAAACATGTACATACAGACACAAAAAATAAATCCATCCCCTTAAAATAAAAATAATGGTTGCCTCTCGTGTAACTAGGATGGTCGACCCCAAGGGCCACCTAGGCGTGAATTTGTTTAAGGTGTAGAAGCTGTCGGCAAGACTACAACCACGCCCTAAGTTAACGAGTTGCTTGACCCAGTGTCAAGAAACAGTCTGAGAAGACCAGAAAACTCGTCTACTGCACTAGCTAACCATTACCCCGGAACACGAACCACAAATCGATTAACATCCAGGTCCCCAATTACTGCTAGGTAGACAGAGGCAAATGGCGTAAAGAAACTTGTTCATAGTTTTACCCTGTCCAGGGATCGAACCCGGGTCCACTCGCTTGTGAGGCGACACTGCTCCCCTTCACACACACACACACACTCACACACAAGGTCCCTCCCCACACATGTATGGTCCCCCTCTCCCCCACACACGTGCGGTCCCTCCCTCCCCCACACACGTACGGTTCCTCCCTCCCCCAACACATGTACAGACCCTCCCTCCCCCACAAACGTGCGGTCCCTCCCTCCCCCACACACGTACGGTCCCTCCTTCCCCCATACACGTACGGCTCCCCCCTCCCCCACAAACGTACGGTCCCTCCCTCCCCCACACACGTGCGGTCCCTCCCTCCCCCACACACGTACGGTCCCTCCCTCCCCCATACACGTACGGTCCCTCCCTCCCACACACACGTACGGTCCCTCCTCCCCATACACGTACGGTCCCACCCTCCCACCATACACGTACGGTCCCACCCTCCCACCATACACGTACGGTTCCTCCCTCCCCCACACACGAACGGTCCCCCCCTCCCCCACACACGTACGGTCCCACCCTCCCACCATACACGTACGGTTCCTCCCTCCCCCACACACGTACGGTCCCCCCCTCCCCCACACACGTACGATCCCTCCCTCCCAAATACACGTACGATCCCCCCCTCCCCCATACACGTACGGTCCCCCCTCCCCCATACACGTTCGGTACCCCCTCCCCCACACACGTACGATCCCTCCCTCCCCCACACACGCACGGTCCCTACCTCCCCCACACACGCACGGTCCCCCCCCCCCGACACACGTACGGTTCCTCCCTCCCCCAACACATGTACAGACCCTCCCTCCTCCATACACGTGCGGTTCCCCCCTTCCCCACAAACGTACGGTCCCTCCCTCCCCCACAAACGTGCGGTCCCTCCCTCCCCCACACACGTACGGTCCCTCCCTCCCCCATACACGTACGGTTCCCCCCTCCCCCACACACGTACGGTTCCTCCCTCCCCCAACACATGTACAGACCCTCCCTCCCCCATACACGTAAGGTTCCCCCCTCCCCCACAAACGTACGGTCCCTCCCTCCCCCACACACGTACGGTCCCTCCCTCCCCCATACACGTACGGTCCCTCCCTCCCACACACACGTACGGTCCCTCCCTCCCCCATACACGTACGGTCCCTACCTCCCCCATACACGTACGGTCCCCCCTCCCCCACACACGTACGGTCCCTCCCTCCCCCATACACGTACGGTCCCCCCTCCCCCACACACGCACGGTACCCCCCTCCCCCATACACGTACAGACCCTCCCTCCCCCACACACGCACGGTCGCTCCCTCCCCCACACACGTTCGGTCCCTCCCTCCCCCACACACGTACGGTCCCTCCCTCCCCCATACACGTACGGTCCCTCCCTCCCACACACACGTACGGTCCCTCCCTCCCCCATACACGTACGGTCCCTCCCTCCCACACACACGTACGGTCCCTCCCTCCCCCATACACGTACGGTCCCTCCCTCCCCCACACACGTACGGTCCCTCCCTCCCACACACACGTTCGGTCCCTCCCTCTCCCACACACGTGCGGTCCCTCCCTCCCCCACACACGTACGGCCCCTCCCTCCCCCATACACGTACGGTCCCTCCCTCCCCCATACACGTACGGTCCTTCCCTCCCCCACACACGTACGGTTCCTCCCTCCCCCACAAACGTACGGTCCCTCCCTCTCCCACACACGAACGGTCCCTCCCTCCCCCACACACGTGCGGTCCCTCCCTCCCCCACACACGTACGGTCCCTCCCTCCCCCACACACGAACGGTTCCTCCCTTCCCCATACACGTACGGTCCATCCCTCCCCCACACACGTACGGTCCCTCCCTCCCCCACACACGTACGGTCCTTCCCTCCCCCACACACGTACGGTCCCTCCCTCCCCCACACACGTACGGTTCCTCCCTCCCCAACACACGCACGGTCCCTCCCTCCCCCACACACGTACGGGCTTTACCTACCCCACCACACGTACGACCCCCCTCCCCTCCTCCTCTGCACAATACAAGAAAACTATTCCTCAAATATCAATAATGAAGTCTGGAGACCTGTAATGAATTTTAACTACCGTAATCTGTTTCCTTGGCAACCAAATATGTTTACGCTCGCCGCTCCTACTAGATACATTAATTCTTGCGTGGAAATTGCAACGTTGTGACCTGATGGTGGAGGCGCAGGTCACTTAGTTGTGTATTTAAACAGCTCGATCGTGGCAGGGGTTGTAATTAGGCCATTACCGCTAATCTGATGAACCGTCGAGGCTCAAAAGTACTGCAAACGCCTTTCATGCGTGTGTTGGGGGGAGTGGTTACGGGGGTGAGAGTGTGTGTGTGTGTGTGTGTGTGTGTGTGTGTGTGTGTGTGTGTGTGTGTCAACAGCTACTTATATATATATTTATATATATATATATATATATATATATATATATATATATATATATATATATAAATATATATATATATAAGTATGCAAATTTAGCTCTGTAGAAGACTAAGTTCCTACATAACATTAATCACTTGGTTCAACATGATATACAATATATGACACTAATTAACACTATCATCAACAGAGTATTTCTAACTTAATGACACCCAACAATAAATGTATTAACGTAGATCATGATATTGTAACGTAGTTTATTACGTCAGCCAAGGTCAGACCACTCCTGTGATGTTAATGTGATAATGGCGATTGTTTATACAGGTTATATTAAGGTCAAATTAATTACGTCAATATTCTAATTTATCTCATTCATAAAAATAAAACATGCATTAACAACACAAGCACTGGTATAACACACACCCTCGCCTCTCATTCCTGGCATTTGACCTGATATCTTAAAACTATTATGGGTCACTGTATAAAGTGCTATACCACTTAACACAACATACAGAGAAAATAAGCGACGCGGTGAGTGTTAAGACATTAGGTATCAAATTTTCTTCAATTATGTACCTTGATGTCCACTTGTCATCCAGGTGAGTGAATATGCCTCACAGGTGACTTTACACAATTACCAGCTGACCCTCTCTGTCACATTACAGCGCCCCAATGATGACTAACAAAATACTAAATCACTCTCAGATACTTCTTACCAGGCCAATTATTCACTCTAACGACGGCAAAATACATTATACCTCAACCTCGCTACAACAATAATAAAAAATATATATAAACACTCGCGTCCTAAATTCCCTAATCCGTAAATTGTTTAGTAAAAAAAAATAGCGTAAAAAATATAATGTGTTGTGTTGTGGTTGGTGTACATTAGCGGCCCACGAACACTGCCACCTACCACCACCTACCACCGCCTTAACAATGCCTCTTGTAGGTTAAAAAAAAAATATATATAGATATTCCTTGGTTCACTTAACTTGTCAATAGAATAAAAAAAAGGTAATTACAAAGTCAACATTGGAAATACTCCAGCCAGAGCCCGGTGCATTAAGGTATATAATGGTTTTCCTTGTTTTAATGTCCATGCCAACTCCATTAAGATTTGCCGGTGAAAATTAAGTTTACTTGCAAGATTTAGTCAGACATATATAAACCCGGGACGGAGTATAATGACCCTTGCCACACGGGGCTTTAAGACCCGTTTTCCTTCACTATTTTCAACCTCCAAGTTAATTATAATTCTCGACAGGCTGTTCGGGTCATTATAATAGCAACCCGGAGAACTAATACTATTTGCTAAATAACAAGTTTTGATTCCATCATTTTTCTCTAATCACACACCTATACCATGGTTAGTAGTCACAGTACTAATACCCTGGTCGTGTGTGGGGGTGCTGGTATTACTTATACTGTTATTATGTGTTAATACTTTTTAGTGTGTCTTTACAGTACCAATGTTACCTATCTAGTGATACATACATACATACATACATACATACATACATGCATACATTCGAATTCTCCTCTTATTCTGAGTCACATTAGTACAAACCTGATGATATCTTGACGGACCTACAACAATATACCAGTCTTAAATTCGGACATATTGCAGCACATAATTATTATGGACATCCTTTGCCTTCTGTTGAAGTACATGGTATGTGTAGCATATATATATATATATATATATATATATATATATATATATATATATATATATATATATATATTATATATATATATATATATACAAAATATATATATATATATATATATATATATGCTGATAACCACCAGGAAAGAAGAAAACACTTCGTGTTTTCTTCTTTCCTGGTGGTTATCAGCATATACCTAGATCACGCGCACCTACAGTGATTTACTTGCATATATATATATATATATATATATATATATATATATATATATATATATATATATATATATATATAATATATAGAGAGAGAGAGAGAGAGAGAGAGAGAGAGAGAGAGAGAGAGAGAACATAAGAACATAAGAATGGAGGAAACTGCAGCGGGCCTATTGGCCCATACTGGGCAGTCCCGTTTACACCCAACCCCTATTGCTCATATGAGCATCCAACCTATGTTTGAAGCAATTCAGCGTATTCGAGTTAATGATGATATTTGGTAACTTGTTCCATTCATCCACTACTCTGTTTCCAAACCAGTGTTTACCTATTTCACGCCTAAATCTAAATTTGTCCAATTTAAAACCATTGTTACGAGTTCGCTCCTGGTTGGATAATTTGAGTACCTTTGTAATGTCCCCTTTGTTTAGCCCTGCCTTCCATTTATACACCTCTATCAGGTCGCCCCTCGCTCTACGTCTCTCAAGGGAGTGCAAATTAAGATGCTTTAACCTGTCTCTATACTCAAGGTTCCTGATACCCGGGATTAGTCTTGTCATTCTCCTCTGGATTCTTTCCAAGGATTCTATATCCATTCTGTAATACGGTGACCAGAACTGGACTGCGTAATCCAGGTGTGGTCTCACAAGAGCAAGATACAGTTTTAGGATGACCTCGCTAGTCTTGTAACTAACACTCCTTTGTATGAACCCAAGTACTTTATTAGCCTTGTTACGAGCAAAAACACATTGTTTACTTGGCTTAAGGTTCCTACTTATCATTACTCCTAAATCTCTCTCGCAGTCGGATTTCTCTATGGCATCGTTGTTCATCTGGTATCTGGTTTCCCTGTTTACATTCCCTATACTGAGTACTTTACATTTGTCAATGTTGAATTTCATCTGCCATTTTTCAGACCATTCGAAAAATTTGTTTAGATCCTCCTGTAGTTTTGCCGAGTCCTCGTCAGATTTGATAACACGTCCTATTTTAGTATCATCAGCAAATTTACTTATGTTGCTGTCTATGCCGATATCTATGTCGTTTATGTATATAATAAACAATAATGGTCCAAGTACTGAGCCTTGGGGAACTCCACTTGTGACGTTGCTCCAATGGGACTTAGTGCCGTTAATGCTCACTCGCTGTTTCCTGTCCTGTAACCACGCCCTAATCCATTTAAGGATGTCACCTTTGATGCCATGAGCTTCTACCTTTCTAATTAGTCTTTCGTGGGGTACTCTGTCGAAGGCTTTGCTAAAGTCGAGATATACCACATCATAATTGTGCCCCTCGTCCACTGATTCGAAAACTGATGAAAAGAATGTTAATAGATTAGTTAGGCAAGAACGTCCGCTTGTGAAGCCATGCTGGGAATCATTGATCAATCTGTGCTTCTCCAGGTGATTTCGAATAGAGTTTGAAATGATTGCTTCCAGTAATTTGCCTACTATTGATGTTAGACTGATTGGGCGGTAGTTAGAGGATAGTGATCTATCCCCCTTCTTGAAGATCGGTATTACATTCGCTATCCTCCAGGATTCTGGTACTACACCTGTTTTTAAGGACATGTTAAACAACTTTGCTAAGGGCATACTAAGCTCTTCCTTACATTCCTTTAATACTCTGGCAAATATCTCATCGGGACCAGGTGACTTATTAGGCTTTAGTTTGTCTATTTGCTTACTAACATCGTTACTAGTCACTACTATCTCACTTAATTTGTTTTCTTCACTATCTCTGAATAGAGTCGGTGCCTCGGGTATCATGTTTAAATTTTCGCTGGTGAAAACTGTTGAAAAATATTTATTTAAATTATTGCTCATTTCTCCGTCGTTATCAGTGAGCTCGCCGGAGTCTGACCGTATTGGTCCAATCTTTTCTCGTGTTTTAGTTTGGTACATTTGGTAGAATCCTTTGGGGTTTGTCTTTGCCTCCCTTGCTATCCTTACCTCATTATTCCTCTTTGCTTTCCTTATCTCGGTTTTAACCCTACTCGCCAATACCCTATAATAGTCCCGGAGGTGAATTTCGCCACGATTTATCCTTCTACCTATAGCCTTCCTTTGGCCAATGATGTTCTTTAAATAATTATTTATCCATTTAGGGTCATTGTTGTTTGATCTGAGTTTTTTGTATGGTATGTTCTGCCTTTGTGCATTAAGTAACTCACTATTTAAATTGTCGTGGAACTCGGCAATCTCAGATCTCGTTATCAGGTCGGTGTCATCTGTCAGGTTCACGGCCAAGCGCGACACCCCCTCTCTTAGCTGCCTCTTTAAACTGTCAAAGTTTGCCCTTCTGAAATCTGGTACTTTAGTGGAATTTTCCTTACGTCTGCCCTGAAAATCTAACTGGAATCGAATTTCTTTGTGATCGCTGTTTGCAAGTTCGTTCCCTACCTCGACATTGCTAATGAGGTTTTCTCTGTTTGACAAAACTAAATCCAATATATTATTACCCCGTGTGGGTTCGGTTATATGTTGACTTAGGAAACAGTCCTGGATCGTCTCGAGAAAATCCTCTGATTCTGAGTTTCCCGTAAGGTCGGTCCAATCTATTTGGCCAAGGTTAAAGTCGCCTACTATACAGACTTTGTTGTGTATGGAAGCCCTGCGCATTTCATCCCAGATAAGTCGCTCATTGACTCTGTCAAGATTGGGGGGTCTATATATTACTCCTGTGATTAATTTTTCCCGACCGTCGCTTAATTCTATCCAAATTGTTTCTGTATTCCTCTCAGTTTTTATTTCCTTATTTATTTCACACTTCAGATTATCCCTAACATAGATTGCTACTCCGCCTCCTTTCCTGGTCTGCCTATCGGTATGGAACAGTTTGTAACCCGCAATTTGGTATTCGACTGGTAATTCACGTGTGTCTAGGTTGATCCATGTTTCAGTGAATGCAATTATATCGATTTCTTCGGTACATACCAAGGCCCTAATATCATCCATTTTGTTTCTCATACTTCTACTGTTCGCGTAATATACATTTAAGTTAGTCGTGTTCTGAGTCCTTCCCTTACCGCGTTTAGTTTTAAACTCCCTGTCTAATTTAGTTATGTCATCATTCCTAACACTATTTCCCTGTAATCTTTCGCCTTGTTTACCCGCTCCCACTGCAGTCTCCTCCACCCCCGTGCCCCTATGTTCTCTTAGCAGTTTAAAGACTTCGATATCTTTTGAACTGCCCCCTCTAGAGCCCCAGCCAGGGTTGCTACTCCATCCCTAGACAGGTGCACCCCATCCCTAGCATAAAGGTCCCTTCTGCCATAGAAGTTGTCCCAGTTGTCAATGAATGGGACTGATATTGACTTGCAATATCTGTCAAGACGGTCGTTAACACCAACTGCCCTTGACAACCATTCACTGCCAACTCTCCTTCTAGGCAGGACACCGCATATGATAGGGATCCCTCCCTTAGTCCTAATACGATCTATGGCTGCCTTGAACTTATCAAGAAGTTCCTCGCTCCTACACCGGCCAATATCATTGCCTCCTGCACTGAGGCAGATAATGGGTTTGTTCCCATTACCAGACAAGATATTGTCCATCCTGTCAATTATATCCCCCACCCCAGCTCCTGGCAAACACACCCTCATCCTATTTTTGTTTTTACCACAAAAGGCCCTGTCCATGTACCTTACCTGTGAGTCACCAACAATTAAAGTTTTTATACCTTCCTTGTCATCCCTGTCCCTGACTGTACTAACGTCCAATTCGTCTATCAAGGGACTGAACGGGTTGGTACACTTAGCTGTTGTTGTCGTTGTTGTCGTATCCTTGGTGTGCTTCTTCACCAAAAGCTTTGTCTTCCCATTACTCACAATTTTCCACTCGCTTGATTTTTCGTCAGCCACTGGCTTTACTCGTCCAGCCTCTCCTTTTAACATCGCCAGCTCTTCCCTTAATTTCAAGTTCTCCAACTTGACCTTCGCCAATTCTTCAGTGGACCACTCCAGTTTGGTCACCAAACTCTCATACCCAAGACCGCACCTTGCTCTGGCCATATCTGATAATTATCCCTCCGGAGCTAACCCTGCCGTGACCTTTCCCCTAGTGAGGTCAGAACACAAGAGAAAACAGTTAACTTAGCCAGAAAAATACAGATACAGAGTCTCTAATATTAACAAGATTGACGTGTGTGAGTGAGTGTGCTGTGTGTGTCAGTGTGTGTGTGTGTGTGTGTGTGTGTGTGTCAGTGTGTGTGTGTGTGTGTGTGTACGTGCCACATAATATCAATATATCTGCTACATATTGATGCTGATACTCGCACACAACAGGCCATGTTAAAATGAGTTGCAACATGTTCACCACATACTGCAGCATGACGCACACAGCTCATCGAGAGAGCTTAACGGGTTGTCTCTCACAGGAGTAGCTAAACTGGGATTAAAAATTACCAAAATAAGATCAGATTTAAAGCTGCGTTGATAATTCCAATAAGTACCTGTTTATGTGTAGGAAGTCGAGTTATTATGTTATGATAATACGCTACACTGATCCTGCCCGCGTCATATGTACACTGAGGTTTTCGTTATATATATATATATATATATATATATATATATATATATATATATATATATATATATATATATATATGTTAGACTCAATGAGCGAATTCGCTCCCTGAACGAATTCGTTCTTTGATCCTAACATACGGCCACAAATGCGGATACTGTCAAAACCACCTTCATCACCTCCTCCACCACCATCACCATCATCACCATCACCTCCACCATCGCAATCACCATCATCACCTCCTCCACCACAATCACCACCATCACCTCCACCACCATCACCATCACCACCATCGCCTCCTCCACCACCATCACCATTATCACCTCCTCCACTACCGTCACCACCATCACCTCCACCACCATCACCACCATCACCACCATCACCTCCTCCACCACCATCACCACCATCACCTCCTCCACCACCATCACCATCATCGCCTCCTCCACCACCATCACCACCATCATCTCCTCCACCACCATCACCACCACCACCACCACCACCATCACAACCATCACCACCATCACCTCCTCCACCACCATCACCATCATCACCTCCTCCACCACCATCACCATCATCACCTCCTCCATCACCATCATCACCTCCTCCACCACCATCATCACCATCACCTCCACCACCATCACCACCATCACCTCCACCACCATCACCACCATCACCTCCTCCACCACCATCACCATCATCACCTCCTCCATCACCATCATCACCTCCTCCACCACCATCACCATCGTCACCACCACCATCACCACCACCACCACCACCACCTCCACCATCACCATTATCACCATCACCTCCTCCACCACCATCATCACCATCACCTCCTCCACCACCATCACCATCGTCACCACCACCACCACCACCACCACCACCTCCACCATCACCATTATCACCCCAACACAGGATGCCACACACACATTGCACCTCGCACTCATAATTAAAATAAAAATAAAAGCTGTAGCGTGGTGATGAGATAAGACCCATACACCTGTGTACAAGAACCCTACACTACACCCACAAGGGACCAGCGACACCTGCGACACACCTCCAATTACCTTCCTGTTGCTTGAAATAACGTAATCTGGGAGATGCGGCGGTGACGACTGGGTCTACCAGAAAATCGAAATTAAGAACCCGGCAACTGAGGGTGAAACGCGAAATTAAGATGAGGAAGAGAGACCATTGTGTACGTGTCCCATATCAGTGATGGTCTGTTGTAGGGGTAAGGGGAGGGGGTGATGTAGGGGAGGGGGTGATGGTCTGGTGTAGGGGTAAGGGGAGGGGTGAGGGGGTGATGTAGGGGAGGGAGTGATGGTCTGGTGTAGGGGTAAGGGGAGGGGTGATGGTCTGTTGTAGGGGTAAGGGGAGGGGGTGAGGGGGTGATGTAGGGGAGGGGGTGATGGTCTGTTGTAGGGGTAAGGGGAGGGGGTGATGGGGGTGAGGGATTAATGTACTGGAGGGGGTGATGGTCTGTTGCAGGGGTGAGGGGAGGGGGTGATGGTCTGTTGCAGGGGTGAGGGGAGGGGGTGATGGTCTGTTGCAGGGGTGAGGGGAGGGGGTGATCGTCTGTTGCAGGGGTGAGGGGAGGGGGTGATGAGGGTGAGGGGGTGATGTAGGGGAGGGGGTAATGGTGTGTTGCAGGGGTGAGAGGAGGGGATGATGGGGGTGAGGGAGGGGGTGATGGTCTGTGCAGGGGTGAGGGGAGGGGGTGATGGTGTGTTGTAGGGGTGAAGGGAGGGGGTGATGGTCTAGTGTAGGGGTGAGGGGAGGGGTGTTGGTCTGTGCAGGGGTGAGGGGTGATGTAGGGGAGGGGGTGATGAGGGTGAGGGGGTGATGTAGGGGAGGGGGTGATGGTCTAGTGTAGGGGTGAGGGGAGGGGGTGATGGTCTAGTGTAGGCGGTGAGGGGAGGAGTGTTGGTCTGTGCAGGGGTGAGGGGTGATGTAGGGGAGGGGGTGATGGTCTAGTGTAAGGGTGAGGGGAGGGGGTGATGGTCTAGTGTAGGGGTGAGGGGAGGGGGTGATGGTCTAGTGTAGGGGTGAGGGGAGGGGGTGATGGTCTGGTTAAGGGGTGAGGGCAAGGGGCGAGTGAAATGATGGGGAGGAGGGGTTGAGGGAGAATGGGGTGATGGTGTGATGGAGGGGAGAGGAGGGAACGGTGATGGGATGGGGATGGGAGGGGAACGAGTGGTGATGGGATGACGGGAGGAGAGGGAGAGAGGGGAGGAGGGAGGAGAGGGAAGGAGGGAGGGAGTGAGGGAGGGAGGGAGAGAGGGAGTGTGAGATTAGGGGAGGAGGAGGAGGAGGATTAATAGGGTGGGATGGTAATGGAATAGGGGGGTGGGGCAGATAAGAGGTAGGGGGGAGAAGGAGGAGGGACAGGATAAAGGATGGAGGTGAGCTGATTGGAGGAGTGAGTGGGAGGCGGGGTGAGGTGAGGCGGGGTGAGGTGAAGCGGGGAGAACGGGAGAAGGGAAGAACAGTGTGTGTGTGTGGGGGGGGGGGGGGGAGGTAAGGTTCTGGAGGACGTGTACAGGTGTTAGCTATGACGTATACGAGAGGTAATTCCAGGCAGGTAAGGTGACGCACTGAAGGCGGTGGATAGGAGTAGGGTGAGGGTAGAGGAGGGGGTGGGGGGGCTAGGGTGAGCTAAGGGGAGGAGGGTAGGGGCTAGGGCGGGTGAGAATAGAGTGAGTGGGGCTAAGGTGGGTGGGGCTAAGGTGAATGGGGCTAGGGTAGGTGGGGCTCGAGTAGGGTGGGGCTAAGGCGGGTGGGGGCGAAGGTAACTGGGGCTAGGTTAGGGTGTGGTGTGGAAGGACGTGGTATGGGAGGGGCAGTGGTGGAGGTTATTAAAGTAAAAGAAATGGAAAGGGAGGAAAGGTGATGGGATAGGAGTAAGGGTATATAAGGAGAAGAACCGACAACAAAAGGGGGGCAGAGAGAAGTGGGTGGGAGAAGGCAGGGGGGGGGGGGGAAGGGGAAGGAGAGAAGATAAGAGGGGGGGAAATAAAGGGGAGAGAAATTAAGGTTGGTAAAAATAAGAGTGGGAAGAGGTAGGAGGGAGATAAAATAAGGGTGGGAAGAGGCGGGGGGGGTAGAAACTAAGGGGAAATTAAAGAGGAATAAAGTAGTGGCGAAAGGAGGTATAGTGATGGAAGGTGAAAGAGGAAGTAGTGACGGAGAGAAGAGGAGGTTGTCAAGGCCTGGAAATGGAGGGTGATAACAGGTGTGGAGAGAGAGGGTGATAACAGGTGTGAAGAGAGAGGGTGATAACAGCTGTAGAGAGAGAGGGTGATAACAGGTGTGGAGAGAGAGGGTGATAACAGCTGTAGAGAGAGAGGGTGATAACAGGTGTGGAGAGAGAGGGTGATAACAGGTGTGGAGAGAGAGGGTGATAACAGGTGTGGAGAGAGAGGGAGATAACAGGTGTGGAGAGAGAGGGTGATAACAGGTGTGAAGAGAGAGGGTAATAACAGGTGTGGAGAGAGAGGGTGAAAACAGGTGTGGAGAGAGAGGGTGATAACAGGTGTGAAGAGAGAGGGTGATAACAGCTGTAGAGAGAGAGGGTGATAACAGGTGTGGAGAGAGAGGGTGATAACAGGTGTGGAGAGAGAGGGTGATAACAGGTGTGGAGAGAGAGGGTGATAACAGGTGTGGAGAGAGAGGGTGATAACAGGTGTGGAGAGAGAGGGAGATAACAGGTGTGGAGAGAGAGGGTGATAACAGGTGTGGAGAGAGAGGGTGATAACAGGTGTGGAGAGAGAGGGTGATAACAGGTGTGGAGAGAGAGGGTGATAACAGGTGTGGAGAGAGAGGGGATAACAGGTGTGGAGAGAGAGGGTGATAACAGGTGTGGAGAGAGAGGGTGATAACAGGTGTGGAGAGAGAGGGTGATAACAGGTGTGGAGAGAGAGGGTGATAACAGGTGTGGAGAGAGAGGGTGATAACAGGTGTGGAGAGAGAGGGTGATAACAGGTGTGGAGAGAGAGGGTGATAACAGGTGTGGAGAGAGAGGGTGATAACAGGTGTGGAGAGAGAGGGTGATAACTGGTGTGGAGAGAGAGGGTGATAACAGGTGTGAAGAGAGAGGGTGATAACAGCTGTAGAGAGAGAGTGTGATAACAGGTGTGGAGAGAGAGGGTGATAACAGCTGTAGAGAGAGAGGGTGATAACAGGTGTGGAGAGAGAGGGAGATAACAGGTGTGGAGAGAGAGTGTGATAACAGGTGTGCAGAGAGAGGGAGATAACAGGTGTGGAGAGAGGGGATGATAGCAGGTGTGGAGAGAAAGTGATAGCAGGTGTGGAGAGAGAGGGTGATGACATGTGTGGAGAGAGGGGGTGATAACAGGTGTGGAGAGAGGGGGTGATAACAGGTGTGGAGAGAGAGGGAGATAACAGGTGTGGAGAGAGAGGGTGATAACAGGTGTGGAGAGAGAGGGTGATAACAGGTGTGGAGAGAGAGGGTGATAACAGGTGTGGAGAGAGAGGGTGATAACAGGTGTGGAGAGAGAGGGTGATAACAGGTGTGGAGAGAGAGGGTGATAACAGGTGTGAAGAGAGAGGGAGATAACAGGTGTGGAGAGAGAGGGTGATAACAGGTGTGGAGAGAGAGGGTGATAACAGGTGTGGAGAGAGAGGGTGATAACAGGTGTGGAGAGAGAGGGTGATAACAGGTGTGGAGAGAGAGGGAGATAACAGGTGTGGAGAGAGAGGGTGATAACAGGTGTGGAGAGAGAGGGTGATAACAGGTGTGGAGAGAGAGGGAGATAACAGGTGTGGAGAGAGAGGGTGATAACAGGTGTGGAGAGAGAGAGTGATAACAGGTGTGGAGAGAGAGGGTGATAACAGGTGTGGAGAGAGAGGGTGATAACAGGTGTGGAGAGAGAGGGTGATAACAGGTGTGGAGAGAGAGGGTGATAACAGGTGTGGAGAGAGGGGGTGATAACAGGTGGAGAGAGAGGGTGATAACAGGTGTGGAGAGAGAGGGTGATAACAGGTGTGGAGAGAGAGGGTGATAACAGGTGTGGAGAGAGAGGGTGATAACAGGTGTGGAGAGAGAGGGTGATAACAGGTGTGGAGAGAGAGGGTGATAACAGGTGTGGAGAGAGAGGGAGATAACAGGTGTGGAGAGAGAGGGTGATAACAGGTGTGGAGAGAGAGGGTGATAGCAGGTGTGGAGAGAGAGGGTGATAACAGGTGTGGAGAGAAAGGGTGATAACAGGTGTGGAGAGAGAGGGAGATAACAGGTGTGGAGAGAGAGGGTGATAACAGGTGTGGAGAGAGAGGGAGATAACAGGTGTGGAGAGAGGGGATGATAGCAGGTGTGGAGAGAAAGTGATAGCAGGTGTGGAGAGAGAGGGTGATGACAGGTGTGGAGAGAGGGGGTGATAACAGGTGTGGAGAGAGGGGGTGATAACAGGTGTGGAGTGAGAGGGTGATAGCAGGTGTGGAGAAAGTGATAGCAGGTGTGGAGAGAGAAGGTGATAACAGGTGTGGAGAGAGAGGGTGATAGCAGGTGTGGAGAGAGAGGGTGATAACAGGTGTGGAGAGAGAGGGTGATAACAGGTGTGGAGAGAGAGGGAGATAACAGATGTGGAGAGAGGGTGATAACAGGTGTGGAGAGAGAGGGTGATAACAGGTGTGGAGAGAGAGGGTGATAACAGGTGTGGAGAGAGAGGGTGATAACAGGTGTGGAGAGAGAGGGTGATAACAGGTGTGGAGAGAGAGGGTGATAACAGGTGTGGAGAGAGAGGGTGATAACAGGTGTGGAGAGAGAGGGTGATAACAGGTGTGGAGAGAGAGGGTGATAACAGGTGTGGAGAGAGAGGGTGATAACAGGTGTGGAGAGAGAGGGTGATAACAGGTGTGGAGAGAGAGGGTGATAACAGGTGTGGAGAGAGAGGGTGATAACAGGTGTGGAGAGAGAGGGTGATAACAGGTGTGGAGAGAGAGGGTGATAACAGGTGTGGAGAGAGAGGGTGATACAGGTGTGGAGAGAGAGGGTGATAACAGGTGTGGAGAGAGAGGGTGATAACAGGTGTGGAGAGAGAGGGTGATAACAGGTGTGGAGAGAGAGGGTGATAACAGGTGTGGAGAGAGAGGGAGATAACAGGTGTGGAGAGAGGGGATGATAGCAGGTGTGGAGAGGGAGGGTGATAGCAGGTGTGGAGAGAGAGGGTGATAACAGGTGTAGAGAGAGAGGGTGATAACAGGTGTGGAGAGAGAGGGTGATAACAGGTGTGGAGAGAGGGTGATAACAGGTGTGGAGAGAGAGGGTGATAACAGGTGTGGAGAGAGAGGGTGATAACAGGTGTGGAGAGAGAGGGTGATAACAGGTGTGGAGAGAGAGGGTGATAACAGGTGTGGAGAGAGAGGGAGATAACAGGTGTGGAGAGAGAGGGTGATAACAGGTGTGGAGAGAGAGGGTGATTGCAGGTGTGGAGAGAGAGGGTGATAACAGGTGTGGAGAGAGAGGGTGATAACAGGTGTGGAGAGAGAGGGTGATAACAGGTGTGGAGAGAGAGGGTGATAACAGGTGTGGAGAGAGAGGGAGATAACAGGTGTGGAGAGAGGGGATGATAGCAGGTGTGGAGAGAAAGTGATAGCAGGTGTGGAGAGAGAGGGTGATGACAGGTGTGGAGATAGGGGGTGATAACAGGTGTGGAGAGAGGGGGTGATAACAGGTGTGGAGTGAGAGGGTGATAGCAGGTGTGGAGAAAGTGATAGCAGGTGTGGAGAGAGAAGGTGATAACAGGTGTGGAGAGGGAGGGTGATAGCAGGTGTGAAGAGGGAGGGTGATAACAGGTGTAAGGGAGAGGGTGATAGCAGGTGTGGAGAAAGTGATAGCAGGTGTGGAGAGAGAAGGTGATAACAGGTGTGGAGAGAGAGGGTGATGACAGGTGTGGAGATAGGGGGTGATAACAGGTGTGGAGAGAGGGGGTGATAACAGGTGTGGAGTGAGAGGGTGATAGCAGGTGTGGAGAAAGTGATAGCAGGTGTGGAGTGGGAGGGTGATAACAGGTGTAAGGGAGAGGGTGATGACAGGTGTGGAGAGAGAGGGTGATAACAGGTGCAAGGGAGAGGGTGATAACAGGTGTGGAGAGAGAGAGAGAGTGATAACAGGTGTAAGGGAGAGGGTGATAACAGGTGTGAGGGAGAGAGTGATAACAGGTAGAGGAGGGTATGCCAGTGGTCAGATGTCACAAAAAACGTCCCCCTGTCAGTACATTTCAACATTTGGCCTTTACATATATCTAAATATTTAACACCAATTAAATAAAGTACATAATAAACATAATAAACGCCATTTTTTATATTAATACAAAAATGTCTTAATTAAAATGTTATCAAACAATCTATTCAAAAGTGCAACAAAATAGATAAATTAAATTAATATATGGAAAATTAGTTCAGTTATCCCTGGAAAATATTTTTTCAGAGACTGGGGATCAGTACACCTTAATTTTTCATTGATTTCCTCTGTTACAACCTTTAACAATCTCGTTGAAGGGCCGCTATCATCACTGACGAAGGCTGAGCCACTTGTTAACAGGTAAGAACAAGCGTGAGGCGTGAAGCAACAAGCTCTAACAAGCGCCAATACCTTAATATGTCACTGCAGGTCTCACTTTCAACATAGAAACCTCAAGTTCCCCCACGCTCATGTGGACGACTCTGCTGCGAAGTGAACATAAAGTTATGATTTTATATTGTATTTTTTAGATAAATTTTCGTGTGGTGGTGTTAGCTCAAGACACTCATGTTAAGAATTACTGAAGTGTTCTGGACGAGCGGGTGTTAGCAAAAGTTCTTGTGTTTTAACCTCGCACCATAGGGAAGATTCATTAACAGATCTGGGTCAGGACTCAGTGTTTGTCTGTAGTCGTGTACTTACTCCTACAAGATGTCAGGGAGGGAGTACAAGACCCATGTAATCCAAGGTGATGGTAAACTATAGAGGTAACACGCGTTCGAATTCTGCTTGGCCCGGACACACGTAAGAAGGGTGTTTATCCAGTGTGACATGACCAAACATCACAGGTTTCTCGAGTCTGGTTTCCTCCTGTACTAACACTGGATAGACCAACCGCCCATACGGCTAGTAAGCTGATAAGTGGTGAACATTACAAAAAAGATGAATAGGTAAATATTGAAAACAGTATTAAAGTTCATAGGTACTCAAATAACTTAATTCACTCAGTAATTTTATTTACATGTACATGTAGTTTATATTGAACCTTGACTATTTGGGACAAGCTTGGACCTAACCAGTGTTGCGTAATATTCTGAGGAACTTTATTCAGAGAGATCAGTAAACATGTTAAGGTTTAGGTAGACACAACATCTACAGTAATTCCCACGACGTGACAAAGCGATGACTCGGTATGAATGATGTTTGTTATATACAGGAGATAGTATAGTAGGTACTGTGCTCTCAGTAATGGGAGTCAGGCAGCTTCATAATCGCCAACAACACAAAGTATCTACGAAGCTGAATTAATGTTCCCAAAAGCTCGAGTGTCACGACCAATCCAACTCTATGTGACAAGAGTTTCTTAATGATGTGGACAGTTTAACACTAATTACAGTAAAACAGCAATGTACAGTACATCAGAGTACTTCACAGCAGAGTTCCGTACAGTAGAGTACTGTACTACTCCCAGGCCTCTAAAATTTACCAGTAAAAAAAAAAGAAGTCCATCACTTATTTACCAAACAATTAAAAAATTATTTTAATCTGCGTAAATATATATATATATATATATATATATATATATATATATATATATATATATATATATATATATATATATATATATATATATATATATATATATATATATATATTCACTGGGTTCCAACACTGGCAGGAGACATACTCCACCTCGGTGTCTACGAAATTAATAATGTAAACCAGGAATACGGAAGCCATAATATATTCCGATCGTAAAGCTGGCCACAAATTCTCACAGATTCGTATGTTGATTTTTTCCCGCTGAATAAGTGACGGAAAAACGCATCCAGTTATTGTAAAGCCTCTATGAAATTTCGACCCCATTGTGTTTTGTTATCTTTGTGTTTAACATAAAGTAGTTAGTAACTTCCTTACAGCAAGAGTTAAGAGAAAAATAAAGGACGCACTACTTGAGAACACAGGCAAAGAATCATTAGTGAATTTAAATTTAAATTCAGCGTGTCAGAAACAACAGTACAGGTATGAAGGTCTCAGAGTGACGACAGTGTACACACACACCAGCCGGGATCAGTGTCCACTGTCTTGTACACATTATATATACTGTGCTAATATTAGTTTCCCTCACATTAGAACTATACACAATACATTACTACTACTATTATTATTATTATTATTATTATTATTATTATTATTATTATTATTATTATGAGACACAAGCGGCAAGTTCCCCTAGTAATGAACGTGACCAAGGTGAGGGCATCATCACCCCAACAGCACCAGAGACTAAAGACGATGATTCTGGTGGTGGAGGTGGCAGGTGATAGGCCAGCATGTACCTTATGTTTCATAAGTGATTTATATGTATGTATGTATGTATGTATGTATGTATGTATTTATGTATGTATGTATGTATGTTATTTATCGAACTACTACTTCTATCTATCTATCTATCTATCTGTCTATCTATCTATCTGATAAACATTTTTTAAACCCAATAACTTCGCGTGTCAACAACACTAATATATCTCAGTATATTTCAAAACCAAGATCTACTTTTTCCGTGTTACGTGGATGTGTGTTCGTCAATCCATCCTGCGGTCTGTTTTCACTTGTGAGAAATCTTTACATTGACTAAAATCTTTTATATATTGAAACGGGAAAATCAATGAGCAATTACGTACTTCCTAAATTCTCGGTAATATTCTCAAGCTCCATAAATAATGACATTTCTGTGCGGATAAACAAATTTGTTATATGTATATCATAATATAATACCCGTAATATTTGTATTTTCTGTTAATTATGTAGGTAATTCTTTATTAACTAAAATTTTAGTTTTGGTTTTATTAATAGTAGGAGTCTGTGTAATATTTCTACTGTGAATTGAATTTTCCAGAATTTTTCTTGGCGACAGTTCATCACACCCGGTCTTTGGAGTTAAGAAAAGAAAAGAAAAATAAGAATAGGAAAAATAAGAACAAGACAAAGAAAACAGAGAGAGAGAATACAACAAACACATCCTAAGAACACATTAAATTAAACTCTCTTACAAAAAAAAAAAAATCCTAAAAAAAAATCATCAACTAACACCTAACAAGTTTAAAATATTTTAATAATTCATTTTACAGTAAGTTCTTCTTGGACTAAAAAAAAATCGAGGAAAAAAATAATGGTCACAATATCATTACTACGAATTTAATAACATCACTTTTTTTCTGGCACAAAAACATGAAGAATTAAGGGGGAGGGAGAGGCTTAGTGGACTCATCTCTCTTTTAACACAGGCATATTTTTTTTGCGTGTAGGTTGCAGGTTGAGCGTGTTGCAGACCAGAGAAAATATATATATATATATAACGTGCAACAAGAGAAGAGGAGATATAGTGAGTGTAATTGTGTAGGGTGAGATGGATGTGGGAGGAGAGGGGGGTGCGTACTGTAGGTGGCTGAGGAAGGAGTTTTGAGGGGAGGGTGGGGGGGGTGGTGTGGGGTGTGTTCGTGGATAGGTGAGAGGGTGGTAAATGAAGGTGGGGTGTGGGTGGAGGGGGTAATGAAGGTGGGGTGTGGGTGGAGGGGGTTAATGAAGGTGGGGTGTTGGAGGAGGGGGTAATGAAAGTGGGGTGTGGGTGGAGGGGGTTAATGAAGGTGGGGTGTTGGAGGAGGGGGTAATGAAGGTGGGGTGTGGGTGGAGGGGGTTAATGAAGGTGGGGTGTGGGTGGAGGGGGTAATGAAGGTGGGATGTGGGTGGAAGGGGTAATGAAGGTGGGGTGTTGGAGGAGGGGGTAATGAAAGTGGGGTGTGGGTGGAGGGGGTTAATGAAGGTGGGGTGTTGGAGGAGGGGGTAATGAAGGTGGGGTGTGGGTGGAGGGGGTTAATGAAGGTGGGGTGTTGGAGGAGGGGGTAATTAAGATGGAGGTAGGAGTCTATCTACTATCTACCCCCCCCCCCTTTCTCTCTCTCTCTCTCTCTCTATTATTCCCCTCTCCATCTCCTCTTCACCTCACACTTTTACCCATCAACTCCTTCACCTCCTACCTCCTCCTCTCCTTTCCTCTTGCCCCCTTTCTTTCTCCCTCTTTTCCATTCCTCCACCCGTTCCCTCTTACTTCATCCTCTTCCCCTCCTCCCCTTTTCGTCTATTAACCCCTTCTTCCCCCACCGTCTTCTTCCCCTGCCTTCTCCCCTTCCCCCATCATCTAACATCTTCTCCTTTATCCTCCCCTTCTTCCCTCCCTCCCTCCCTCGCTCCCCCATCCTTACCCTCCCCTCCATCCACTCCCCCACCCCCACCTCACAGCTGGTGTGTGGAGTCGCCCTCATAAACCTCGGGGAGCAGTAATAAAGGCAGCCAGTGACTATCATTTGGGTGTTGATGTATTGAGCGACGTCTTCCAACAGTTCTCTAATTGTGCCACAAATGCCATTGTTGGTAAGTTACTGCCATGATCCCAAGGCTGGCAAATTATACGTGACGAACTGCCTGCCGTGTTTCTGGGAATCTCCGTCCGTCCGCCCCTCTCTGTACTCAGGGATTAATGCTGCTGATGACCGTATGTGAGTACAGATAAGATTAAGCGTGTGATTGGTAGTATGTGTGTGTGTGTGTACGATCCAGAGATGATTCACCAATGTTAATGGCCGCATGCGGAGTCAAGAGAGTTGATCGCAGTTTCTGATAGTGGCCGCATACGGGGCCAGAGATGATCTGGAACGCCTGGTGATGTTCGCGTGGGAGGCCAATGATGATCCGGCCACCTGATGATGGTGGTCGCATGCGGGGCTAGAGACAATCTAGCCACCTGATGCTGATGGTCGCATGCGGAACTAGAGATAATCGGACAACCTGATGATGATGGTCGTCTGCAAGGCTAGAGAAGATCCGGTCACCTGATGATGATAGTCGCATGCGGAGCTATAGACGATCCGGCCACCTAATAATGGTAGCCGCGTGTAGGCCCAGGGACCTGGTGGTAATGGTCGCATGCGGCAGTACAGTAGATCAACCAAGTGATAACGGCTTGTAAGATGACCCATTCTTGCGGCGTCTTACAAGTCATGATCGAATCAGTGATGACCAACATGGCTTCTGTCCACTATACTCCACAGTGAAACACCAAAGAACTAAATGAATCACTTACGACATTTACATTCTGATGAAAATAATATTAAACAGATAAATACAAGCATAAATAAAAGGGAGAAAATAGACGCAAATCAGGGAAATTCTGTAAAATTTCGTTTCATCATAAAAACAAAGGTTCAGCGAGAAGAACTTTCATCATTTGAGTTCCCAAAATAATGACCAATAATTATGATTACCTAAATACCACAATTATTCATTATACAGATGCTTATACATATCTCGACATTAGAATCAAATATCATGGTAATACAAATTTATATTTCCATGATCAACATCTTCAAAAAACACCACTTAAAATATCTTACATCCAGTACGAAAATATTTGTAGAGAGTTAGGGTGTGTAATACTTACATGGCTTATGGATGTGCAGTCCCCTTCACTAGTGCGTTTACAGGGGCTCGTCATATAAACATTCGACAAATCATTACACTGAGATATTTGTTTCAATGTTGATTTACCTTGATTCCATAATATGGGATGTTAACAAACACAAGGCTGCAACACTGCACAAAACCTGACGAGTCACCTGTAGACACATTACCACACAACACACTACCACACAACACACTACATCACAGCACACTACCACACAACACACTACCTCACAACACACTACCACACAACACACTACCACACAACACACTACCACACAACACACTACCTCACAACACACTACCTCACAACACACTACCACACAACACACTACCACACAACACACTACCTCACAGCACACTCCCACACAACACACTACCACACAACACACTACAACACAACACACTACCACACAACACACTACCACAAAACACACACTCACACAACACACTTCCACACAACACACTACCTCACAGCACACTCCCACACAACACACTACCACACAACACACTACAACACAACACACTACCACACAACACACTACCACACAGCACACTACCTCACAACACACTACCACACAACACACTACCACACAACACACACTCACACAACACATTACCACACAACATACTACAACACAACACACTACCACACAACACACTACCACACAACACACTACCACACAACACACACTCACACAACACATTACCACACAACATACTACAACACAACACACTACCACACAACACACTACCACACAACACACACTCATACAACACACTACCACACAACACACTACCACACAACACACACTCACACAACACACTACCACACAGCACACTACCACACAACACACTATCACACAGCACACTACCACACAACACACTACCACACAACACACACTCACACATCACACTACCACACAACACACTACCACACAACACACTACCACACAACACACTACCACACAACACACTACCTCACAGCACAAAACCACACAACACACTACCACACAGCACACTACCACACAACACACTACCACACAACACACACTCACACAACACACTACCACACAACACACTACCACACAACACACACTCACACAACACACTACCACACAACACACTACCACACAACACACGCTCACACAACACACAACCACACAACACACACTCACACAACACACACTCACACAACACACTACCACACAACACACACTCACACAACACACACTCACACATCACACTACCACACAACACACTACCACACAACACACACTCACACATCACACTACCACACAACACACACTACCACACAACACACACCACACAACACACTACCACACAACACACTACCACACAACACACTACCACACAACACACTACCACACAACACACTACCACACAACACACACTCACACAACACACTACCACACAACACACACTCACACAACACACTACCACACAACACACTACCACACAACACACACTCACACAACACACTACCACACAACACACTACCTCACAACACACTACCTCACAACACACTACCACACAACACACACTCACACAACACACTACCACACAACACACACTCACACAACACACTACCACACAACACACTACCACACAACACACACTCACACAACACACTACCACACAACACACTACCACACAACACACTACCACACAACACACTACCACACAACACACTACCACACAACACACTACCTCACAACACACTACCACACAACACACTACCACACAACACACACTCACACAACACACACTCACACAACACACTACCACACAACACACTACCACACAACACACACTCACACAACACACTACCACACAACACACTACCACACAACACACACTCACACAACACACTACCACACAACACACTACCTCAAAACACACTACCACACAACACACTACCACACAACACACTACCACACAACACACTACCACACAACACACTACCTCACAACACACTACCACACAACACACTACCTCACAACACATTACCACACAACACACTACCACATAACACACTAACACACAACACACACTCACACATCACACTACCACACAACACACTACCACACAACACACTACCACACAACGCACTACCACACAACACACTACCTCACAACACACTACCACACAACACACACTCACACAACACACTACCACACAACACACTACCACACAACACACACTCACACATCACACTACCACACAACACACTACCACACAACACACTACCACACAACACACACTCACACAACACACTACCACAAAACACACTACCACACAACACACACTCACACAACACACTACCACAAAACACACTACCACACAACACACACTCACACAACACACACTCACACAACACACTACCACAAAACACACTACCACACAACACACACTCACACAACACACTACCACACAACACACTACCACACAACACACACACACACAACACACTACCACACAACACACTACCACACAACACACTACCACACAACACACTCACACAACACACTACCACACAACACACTACCACACAACACACGCTCACACAACACACAACCACACAACACACTACCACATTACACACACTCACACAACACACTACCACACAACACACACTCACACAACACACTACCACACAACACACTACCACACAACACACTACCACACAACACACTACCACACAACACACACTCACACAACACACTACCACACAACACACTACCACACAACACACTACCACACAACACACACTCACACAACACACTACCACACAACACACTACCACACAATACACTACCACACAAGACACTACCACACAACACACTACCACACAACACACTACCCCACAACACACTACCACACAACACACTACCACACAACACACTACCACACAACACACTACCACACAACACACTACCACACAACACACTACCACACAACACACTACCACAAAACACAACTACCGCACAACACACTACCCCACATCAAAAACACACTCACACAACAAACACTCACACAACACACTACAACACAACACATTACCACACTACCACCTAACACACATAATCACACAGCATACTACCACACAACACACACTCACACAACTACCACACAACACAATACCACAAAACACACACTATCACGCAACACACTATGAGAGAGAGAGAGAGAGAGAGAGAGAGAGAGAGAGAGAGAGAGAGAGAGAGAGAGAGAGTATCCCTTAAATATGATCTGTCTATTTATCTCCTTCTTCCTACTCTCTGTTTCTTTCTCTACCACCATCACTCTCTCTCTCTCTGTCCCTTTCTTCCTCCCTTCTCCCTTCGCTCTCTTTCTCTCCTTTTCTCTTATACTTCCTGTGTCACTCTATGTCTCTCCTCTCACACTTCCTCTCTGCCACTCTGTCGTCCTCTTTTCCTCTCATTTTTCTCTCTTTATTCTCCCTCTCTCTCTTCCTCCCCTCCACCTAACTTCATGTTCTTTACCCCAATACCCTCAACCTTTTCTCTCTGTTTTCGCCCCCCTCTATTTATTCCTGCTTAATTTTTATCTTTTTCTCCTTCCCTCCTCCCTCACTTTCTCCAACTCTCCCTCTTCCTCTATCCCCCTCACCACCCTCCCCCCGCTCCCCTATCCCCCTCGCCTCTCACCCTTAATCCCTTGCTCTTTCCAACTCTCCCTCTACCTCTTCCCTCCCTCTCTATCCATTTTACCATTCCTTTCCCCACTCCCCTATCTCCCTCCCTCCCACCTCACCCCACCCCACCCTCTCTCTCTCTCTCTCTCTCTCTCTCTCTCTCTCTCTCTCTCTTCCAAATTTTAGATTATTTTCGCTTGAGGAATATTGGCAGTGGAGGAAAATCGACTTCGTACCCGTGTATACCTCCTCAATCTTTTGTTCGCTATCTCTCAAAATAAAACGCGAATTTGCATATCTGATTACATTATTGTGCTTCGATGATTGTGGGGGCCACTTTTGCTAAATTTGATACCGTTTTTCAATACGGTAAAAATCCATGAGGTTTTCAAATAGAATTAGAATTTGATGCTTAAAGGTGAAAGGGATGAAGTGGTGGGTTGTGGGATTAAGGGGGGGTTGTGGGGGGTTGTGAGTGCCAGGGGTGTTGTGGGATTAGGGGCCGTGAATATGTGTTGTAGGAGTTGTAGGAGTGGGGGTTATAAGAGTTGGGGTTGTGGGGGTTGTGAGGTGGGGGTTGTGGGACTTGGGAATTGATGGTTGTGGGCGTTGTGGGAGTTGTGAGACTAAAGGGTTGTGGGAGTTGTTTGTTATGGGAGTTGGAGGTTAAGCGAGTGTCAGTTGTGGGAGTGCTGTTGTGGGAAGGGAAGTGGGGGGTAGAAGGGAAAGGATCATCGAGCTAGATGGCTATATTGTGTGTTTTTTGTTTTGGTTCCAACAATCAGCTGTTGTTGAAGGCATGACGTCACCAGAACAGCTGACGATCAGACATAAACATAAGAGAAGGATCAGATGTCTTTTAACTTGTGTGTATAAACTTACGATGCTAAATGCTGCCTTGTTTCTCATGATAAACCAATCGAGATGAATATACAAGTTGGGGGGGATAGTTGATCTGAGGAGAGTAACTGCAGGAAACTGAGTAAAAGTCATGATGGTGGAGTGTGACTTCGTGCGTCGTGAGGAAGGCTCAGTGTTTGGTGGTCATGACACTTAGTGACCTGAGAACCCGTGGAGACCTCTGCCAGCCACACCAGCAGTACCCAGTCACTCACACACACACACACACACACACACACACCACCCGGAGTCTCAATGACCACGTGAGGTCCTTCATATCAACACCCGAGGATGAGTTACTACGCCACGTGAACACCACACCACCCGGAGTCTCAATGACCACGTGAGGTCCTTCATATCAACACCCGAGGACGAGTTACTACGCCACGTTAACACCACACCACATCAGGCAGACGTCTCAATGACCAGCCCAGGCCCGGGCCATCAACTGTAAACTATAGTAATTTGTATGTTAAATTCATGTTCCTTTTTCTTTGAGTAATGAAAGCTTTTGTTAAACGATCCATCTACCCCATGTCTTTGTATGTAATAAGTCATTTTTGTCCAATGTATATTTTCAGCCTTCGGGCTGTGGAATTTTTCAATAAACCGTTCATTATTATTATTATTATTTATTATCACACACACACACACACACACACACACACACACACACACACACACACACACACACACACCTGAAACTTTACCAAGAAAAATTATACTAAAGAGTTCACATATGATACGAACATCCCCTTACAAAGATCTTTCATGATTCTTTAGTCTCAGTTAACTCTCCAGATACATGAAACAAACACTACCATAATGCACCTTAAGAAACACTCTGTACATACGCTGGGTCACCTTCCTTCAGTGTCCAAAACCTAGACTTAAAGAGTGTATTAGATGGTAACGTAGCTGGCAGTGTTCTGGAAGGTTTCACAACAAAATCTTATAGCTAGCAACACGGTAGTCCAAGACAATATACATCTTAAACTTGTCACACATGACTAAAAACTGTATCGTGTGTCTTATTAATTTTAAAGAAATATCTGGGATTTTTCTATTCTGACGTGTTGCTCATCTTTAGTCCCTTTTAGTATTTTCTCTTCATCACAGGATTATCAAAACATGTTAATCCGGGAATTCATGACTTGTGGAGTACTGCAGGAAACACCACTGGGTCCATTTATTCCCCCCATTTTTTAACATTTACGACTAGTGACCTTTTCATATATGTTTCTATTTCCACCAAATGTATAGATATTTTCATTATTGGTCGCGTCATTAAAGTTGTTCCAAACATTATTATTAATATTGATGATAACACAAAAGTAAACACGATCTACAACTCCCTGGAAAAGTGAAGTTGTGTTCAGATACCCAATAAAATAAGCAACAGATTCACCCACTAAATACCTTGATAAACAACTATGTAATCAACTTAACAAACAACCATATTTTAAACAACTCAAGAAACAAACTTATGAACATCTTAAGTAACAACTCTTCAACATCTCAAGAAGTTACTAACTCTTGGGTGTGTTTGTATTATATTAGTAAACGGGTTTATAAATTTTTGAATATTTTAGTTAAAAACCTGACCATTCCGAAGGTACCCCAGCCAGCAGCACACAATAAAGGTACCGGTACGGGATAATATATTCAACCAAGAGCTTGTTCGGTCGTATCTCATTTAACTGCCAGCTAGCATAATGTGACCCAAATTAACTAAAGTGAATAAGCTTGGACCAAACTATTCCCAAACAAAGAAAACTGGATCTACTGACACTAAGTTCCACCTTACTGAATGTAGCCGAATCAAACCTAACCTAACCAAACCTAACGTAACCCAACCTAGCTTACCCTAACCTAACCTAACCTAACTTAACCTAATCTAACCTAACTGAATGTATCTGAATCAAACGTAACGTAATGCAACGTAACGTAACATAACGTAACGTAACGTAACGTACCCAATTGATGAAAGTTTCCGTAGGGCTGGGAAGAAGCTCTCGGAGAACAACCCAAGACTCACCTCAACAAAACAACTATATTTACACCTTCATCAATTAACACCAATACAATAAATACAATACAATACAATACAATACAATACAATACAATACAATAATCAAATGAAAATAAAAAGAAAAAAGAAACAAAGACTTTCACCAAGGAAAAATTTAGGGGGGGGGGGGGGGGCGAAGGGTTAAGGATCCACCCCAGAAAAGAAACGCCGATTAAAAAGCACTTTGCCTTAATCCTTAGCAAAGGTAATTAAATGAGGAAAAGTTCATATGTGGGCTTAAATCACTCTGGGCTTAATTATGAGTGAGCAGGTGATCCCGCAGGACTACAAGACGGCAGCTTTATACCCTCTATTTATTATTGTCTCGATAAATAACAATCATTGGGCCTGGTTAGTTAATAGGTTGTGTGTGGGGGAACGGGTAGGGGTGGGGGGGGGGGGTTAGTGGTGGTGGTAGTGATGAGGAATGGGGGTGGTAGGGGTTGGTGATGGGGGATAGTAGTGGTGATGGTGCTGGTAGGGATAGTAGTGGTGTTGGTGGGGATAGTGGTGGTGGTGCTGGGGGTTGATGATTGGGGATAGTGATGGTGGTGATGGGGGGTGGTGAGGAATGGGGTGCTGGGGGTTGGTGATGGGATATAGTTGTGGTGGGGGTGTTGGTGATTGTGGTGGAGTGAGGGGCTGGGTGAGGGATGTTTGGTTGTGTTAGCTCGAAGGGAAGAGGGCAAGTTAGCCTCCTTACGTGAGAGGATGAGGCAGGAGAGAGGGAGACTGGTTACCGCGGGAACTACTGATTTTTAGTTTAACAAATTTATGGACATAGCTTGGAGTTCAGTTTGCCTATTCTGAGTAATTCAGTCAGGTTTTGACACTGAAGGTGGTGTCAATTCTCACTGCCACGCAGGAGAGAGGTTCGTACACAAAGGAATAGATCATATTCATTAACAGTATATAAAGGTCAGATTCATGTGGGTTGATGTCGCTGTTCACTGCCATGCAGGACAGTGGTTCATATAAATTGGACGTCATATTCTAATTGAAGACTAATCAGTGTGGGCTAGCAAATTTGGGATAAACTGTAAGAATGTCCTTAAGCACCCCTGATTCAATGTAGTAATTACAAAGTTCATGATACAATAAGCCAGGTGGCCTTAAGTCTTTGACAGTGTCACATCCAATAATAGAGTGTTCAAGTGTATGCTTTAAGGGTTTATCACAAAGTTTACATGCTGAGTGTTCCGGTATGGGTACAGCGTTACTAACTTGCCAAATGTGTCTGTATCCTAGCCTAATTCTGGCCACGACTACATCACAGTGTCTGATTCTGTCCTTATGCTGGCCATACCGGTACCTCTCGTCACAAAATTTGTCATATTTACTAATGCTACAACCTGCATTTCTCAATTCTTCTAGATCAGAGTCGATGAATCTGACTAGGAATATTTTTAGTACAGCATTGGACAGGCCAAGGTCACGGTCAACATTTTCTTTCTTGCATGCCTCATTAGCCAGTCTATCAGCACAGTCCTGATACCTAATTCCAATATGGGACGGAATCCACACAAATTCGATACGAGAGTTGTTCTCATTGGCAGTTATCACATTTTTTTTAATATCACATACAACTTAAGACAGAACCTGACGGGCTGATCATTGATTTCAAAGCACTTTGAGAGTCACAGAATATCACCCCACCTCCATTTTGTTTAAGGTAGTCTGTAGCTAAGTAGATTCCAGTTAGTTCAGTTTGTGTTGTGCTGGCCCAGTTGGTCAGCCTTTGCTTGTTTGACACTATCATATCCTTTTCTTCATACATATATTACAACTGCACAGCTCAGACGGTCATGTACTGAAGGCCACTGTCTACACTCTACTTCGACCAGCTAAGGAAACGATACAAAGTTTTCTCCTCACCCTCCTCTCCTTCCTCTCTCTTCCCACCCTCCTCTCCTTCCTCTCTCTTCTCACCCTCCTCCCTTCCTCTCTCTTCTCACCCTCCTCTCCTTCCTCACTCTTCCCACCCTCCTCCCCTTCCTCTCTCTTCCCACCCTCCTCTCCTTCCTCTCTCTTCCCACCCTCCACTCCTTCCTCTCTCTTCCCACCCTCCTCTCCTTCCTCTCTCTTCCCACCCTCCTCTCCTTCCTCTCTCTTCTCACCCTCCTCTCCTTCCTCTCTCTTCCCACCCTCCTCCCCTTCCTCTCTCTTCTCACCCTCCTCTCCTTCCTCTCTCTTCCCACCCTCCACTCCTTCCTCTCTCTTCCCACCCTCCTCTCCTTCCTCTCTCTTCTCACCCTCCTCCCCTTCCTCTCTCTTCTCACCCTCCTCTCCTTCCTCTCTCTTCCCACCCTCCTCTCCTTCCTCTCTCTTCCCACCCTCCTCTCCTTCCTCTCTCTTCTCACCCTCCTCTCCTTCCTCTCTCTTCTCACCCTCCTCTCCTTCCTCTCTCTTCCCACCCTCCTCCCCTTCCTCTCTCTTCTCACCCTCCTCTCCTTCCTCTCTCTTCTCACCCTCCACTCCTTCCTCTCTCTTCCCACCCTCCTCTCCTTCCTCTCTCTTCCCACCCTCCACTCCTTCCTCTCTCTTCTCACCCTCCTCTCCTTCCTCTCTCTTCTCACCCTCCTCTCCTTCCTCTCTCTTCTCACCCTCCTCTCCTTCCTCTCTCTTCCACCCTCCTCCCCTTCCTCTCTCTTCTCACTCTCCTGTCCTTCCTCTCTCTTCCCACCCTCCTCTCCTTCCTCTCTCTTCCCACCCTCCTCCCCTTCCTCTCTCTTCTCACCCTCCTCTCCTTCCTCTCTCTTCCCACCCTCCACTCCTTCCTCTCTCTTCCCACCCTCCTCTCCTTCCTCTCTCTTCCCACCCTCCTCTCCTTCCTCTCTCTTCCCACCCTCCTCTCCTTCCTCTCTCTTCCCACCCTCCTCTCCTTCCTCTCTCTTCTCACCCTCCTCTCCTTCCTCTCTCTTCCCACCCTCCTCTCCTTCCTCTCTCTTCTCACCCTCCTCTCCTTCCTCTCTCTTCTCACCCTCCTCTCCTTCCTCTCTCTTCCCACCCTCATCTCCTTTCTCCCTCCTCCCCTTCCTCTCTCTTCCCACCCTCCTCTCCTTCCTCTCTCTTCCCACCCTCCTCTCCTTCCTCTCTCTTCCCACCCTCCTCTCCCTTCCTCTCTCTTCCCACCCTCCTCTCCTTCCTCTCTCTTCTCACCCTCCTCTCCTTCCTCTCTCTTCCCACCCTCCTCTCCTTCCTCTCTCTTCTCACCCTCCTCTCCTTCCTCTCTCTTCTCACCCTCCTCTCCTTCCTCTCTCTTCCCACCCTCCTCCCCTTCCTCTCTCTTCCCACCCTCCTCCCCTTCCTCTCTCTTCCCACCCTCCTCTCCTTCCTCTCTCTTCTCACCCTCCTCTCCTTCCTCTCTCTTCCCACCCTCCTCTCCTTCCTCTCTCTTCTCACCCTCCTCTCCTTCCTCTCTCTTCCCACCCTCCTCTCCTTCCTCTCTCTTCCCACCCTCCTCCCCTTCCTCTCTCTTCCCACCCTCCTCTCCTTCCTCTCTCTTCTCACCCTCCTCTCCTTCCTCTCTCTTCCCACCCTCCTCTCCTTCCTCTCTCTTCTCACCCTCCTCTCCTTCCTCTCTCTTCCCACCCTCCTCTCCTTCCTCTCTCTTCCCACCCTCCTCTCCTTCCTCTCTCTTCCCACCCTCCTCTCCTTCCTCTCTCTTCCCACCCTCCTCTCCTTCCTCTCTCTTCCCACCCTCCTCCCCTTCCTCTCTCTTCCCACCCTCCTCTCCTTCCTCTCTCTTCTCACCCTCCTCTCCTTCCTCTCTCTTCCCACCCTCCTCCCCTTCCTCTCTCTTCCCACCCTCCTCTCCTTCCTCTCTCTTCCCACCCTCCTCTCCTTCCTCTCTCTTCCCACCCTCCTCTCCTTCCTCTCTCTTCCCCCCTCCTCTCCTTCCTCTCTCTTCCCACCCTCCTCTCCTTCCTCTCTCTTCCCACCCTCCTCTCCTTCCTCTCTCTTCCCACCCTCCTCTCCTTCCTCTCTCTTCTCACCCTCCTCTCCTTCCTCTCTCTTCCCACCCTCCTCTCCTTCCTCTCTCTTCCCACCCTCCTCTCCTTCCTCTCTCTTCCCACCCTCCTCTCCTTCCTCTCTCTTCTCACCCTCCTCCCCTTCCTCTCTCTTCCCACCCTCCTCTCCTTCCTCTCTCTCTTCCCACCCTCCTCTCCTTCCTCTCTCTTCCCACCCTCCTCTCCTTCCTCTCTCTTCCCACCCTCCTCCCCTTCCTCTCTCTTCCCACCCTCCTCTCCTTCCTCTCTCTTCCCACCCTCCTCTCCTTCCTCTCTCTTCCACCCTCCTCCCCTTCCTCTCTCTTCCCACCCTCCTCTCCTTCCTCTCTCTTCCCACCCTCCTCTCCTTCCTCTCTCTTCCCACCCTCCTCTCCTTCCTCTCTCTTCCCACCCTCCTCTCCTTCCTCTCTCTTCCCACCCTCCTCTCCTTCCTCTCTCTTCCCACCCTCCTCTCCTTCCTCTCTCTTCCCACCCTCCTCTCCTTCCTCTCTCTTCTCACCCTCCTCCCCTTCCTCTCTCTTCCCACCCTCCTCTCCTTCCTCTCTCTTCCCACCCTCATCTCCTTCCTCTCTCTTCTCACCCTCCTCCCCTTCCTCTCTCTTCCCACCCTCCTCTCCTTCCTCTCTCTTCCCACCCTCCTCTCCTTCCTCTCTCTTCCCACCCTCCTCTCCTTCCTCTCTCTTCCCACCCTCCTCTCCTTCCTCTCTCTTCCCACCCTCCTCTCCTTCCTCTCTCTTCCCACCTTCCTCTCCTTCCTCTCTCTTCCCACCCTCCTCTCCTTCCTCTCTCTTCTCACTCTCTTCCCACCTTCCTCTCCTTCCTCTCTCTTCCCACCCTCCTCTCCTTCCTCTCTCTTCCCACCCTCCTCCCCTTCCTCTCTCTTCTCACCCTCCTCCCCTTCCTCTCTCTTCCCACCCTCCTCCCCTTCCTCACTCTTCCCACCCTCCTCTCCTTCCTCTCTCTTCCCACCCTCCTCTCCTTCCTCTCTCTTCTCACTCTCTTCCCACCTTCCTCCCCTTCCTCACTCTTCCCACCCTACTCTCCTTCCTCTCTCTTCCCACCCTCCTCTCCTTCCTCTCTCTTCTCACCCTCCTCCCCTTCCTCTCTCTTCCCACCCTCCTCTCCTTCCTCTCTCTTCTCACCCTCCTCTCCTTCCTCTCTCTTCCCACCCTCCTCTCCTTCCTCTCTCTTCCCACCCTCCTCTCCTCCCTCTCTCTTCTCACCCTCCTCCCCTTCCTCTCTTTTCTCACCCTCCTCCCCTTCCTCTCTCTTCCCACCCTCATCTCCTTTCTCCCTCCTCCCCTTCCTCACTCTTCCCACCCTCCTCCCCTTCCTCTCTCTTCCCACCCTCCTCTCCTTCCTCACTCTTCCCACCCTCATCTCCTTCCTCTCTCTTCTCACCCTCCTCTCCTTCCTCTCTCTTCCCACCTTCCTCTCCTTCCTCTCTCTTCCCACCCTCCTCTCCTTCCTCTCTCTTCCCACCCTCCTCTCCTTTCTCTCTCTTCCCACCCTCCTCTCCTTCCTCTCTCTTCTCACCCTCCTCTCCTTCCTCTCTCTTCCCAACCTCCTCTCCTTCCTCTCTCTTCCCACCCTCCTCTCCTTCCTCTCTCTTCCCACCCTCCTCCCCTTCCTCTCTCTTCTCACCCTCCTCTCTTTCCTCGCTCTTCTCACCCTCCTCCCCTTCCTCCCTCCCTCCCTTCCTCCTTCCCTCCCTCCCTCCCTCCCTCCCTCACCACACCAGGTTGGAGAAGAATGGGAGAGAGAGATGAAGAATCACCATAAACTATAGACAAACTAATATGCAAATTTCTTTACAAAAATATGAACAGATAACATAAAACTATTTACAAAAGGAAGAAAACAAAAGACATAATTACTTGGTTTCTGGGGTTAAGTGACATAGAGAGTTATTTTCTTTTCTTATTGACGAGTAACGAGTAACTTAGTTCGAGGGGACGAGAGACGACTGGACAAGTATTGGGAAAAAGAAACAAGCCTTCATATTTATAATTAACAATATTTTATAACTTACTCAAAATTCGTATAAAGTCTCCCTCTGTTTATACACTTCTTAAGAGAGAATAATTTAAGTTCAGTGAGTCTTTCTTAATAACATATTTTACTTAACGAGGAAACAATAACTTTTTGTAGTTTTTATTTGTATTCTGTTGTTTATCTTGGTAATTTAAGTTGTACAGGACCGGAGTAGAGAGGTGTGTCCTGAGCTGTGGTCTGACGAACTGGTTATGGAGGGGGAGTATTGATGTCTGGGAGGGAGAGGAGAGGAGAGGAGAGGAGAGGAGAGAGGGGAGAAGAGAAGAGAGAGGGGACAATAGATAAGAAATGGGAAGAGAGGGGAGAGGAGATAGGTTAGGGGGGAAAGGGAGAGGAGAGGAGGAGGAGTGATGAGAAGGGCCAAGAGAGGGGAAAGGGAGGAAGGTGAAACGAGAGAAGAGAGGAGGAGGAGTGATGAGAGGGGAGAGGGGGAGGAACGGTGAGAAGGAGAAGGGCGAGGTGAGGGGGCTTCATTGGTAGTGTACCAAGCTTAAGTGACTGTATGTAAACTGGCTGCTGTTCTCCTAATTGTACAAGGAGATAATGCGAGTCGTTACATGGATGAGAATATGCAAGAGAGAGAGAGAGAGAGAGAGAGAGAGAGAGAGAGAGAGAGAGAGAGAGAGAGAGTGTGTGTGTGTGTGTGTGTGTGTGTGTGTAGGGTAAGCAAGCGTATGAATGCGTGTTTATTTACATTACAACATCCGAAAACAAGCTCAGCTCTTCAATCAGTCACCCACGTATAATAAAAACAAGGGTGGGAGGATCAAGACGCACAAGAGAACCCAGTATGTACCATAATAACATATTTACTAACGTTCAAAACACACAAACTCCCTAACATATAAGACTTGGTTGAAAAGCGAATTCCTCCGTGTGAGAGGAAAACAAATACGAAACGAAACAAAATGAAACAGATTTAACTAATATTTTTTAATGGGCCTTGTTTATTGTTTACGTTGATGTAGTATACGGACCTTAAAGACTCTTCACTGAGTTACTTGTTGAAGGAGGAAAACACATCATAGATCTGAAGGATATATTATGTTTATTCTAATCTGGTGGTATTATTTAATGTTATTGCGTAAACGAAGAAAAAGTCAAGGACGAACGGACGGACGAGGCCTTCTCCCAACACCCGCCGGTCTGTTTGTCAGTGAAGAAGCGATAATAACTACTAATTTTTCGAGATATGGAAGTATAATTTGACTTTAAATAAATAAATGTATTTTTATTACAGCTTGATAACCTACATGATAACCTAATCTATAGACATAAATTATTAAAAGACATTATAATTATCATAAAATGAAGGAGAAGGACGACGACTAAAAATTTGTTGTTCACTGCTTTAAATTATGGCTGAAAATATGTCCCTCACACGCTAAAATCATCCATCAGTAAGTGAGGAAAATTGTTCGCTAAGACTAAATACAAAATCATGATGTATCGACCCGCCTTAAAGAGTATTACGTGATATAATTTTCATTAAAAAATAAAACGCTAAGGATATAACTTCTACACATCAACTATTCTGAAATATTCACCCAAATCCTCACGCTGTAAACGTCAGATGATTACGGAGAAAGAATCGGGGTGTCAGCCACTAGTTCTGACAGTCTGGTGCCAGGAGTTGTGTGTGTAATAATAATAATAATAATAATAATAATAATAATAATAATAATTAACGGTTTATTGAAAGAGCATGGCAGCCGGAAGGCTGAAAATATACAGTTACATAGTTGGGAAATGGGTCACTTGATTGACAAAAAATATACAAGTAACGTAAGTGATACAAATATGATATATAATAACTAGGTGGGGAGGAGGTCATACTACAGGGCATTTCAACACAGTATCAGTTAAAAAGGTAAGATTGACTGGGAGTGAATACACTGGTTGATTACAAGTTATTAATAATTTTTACAATGGTTGGGACTGCGCTGTTCTTATTGCGATCAGTACGTGCTGTGTGTGTGTGTGTGTGTGTGTGTGTGTGTGTGTGTGTGTGTGTGTGTGTGTGTGTGTGCATGCATTAATGGCTTTGGGATTTGTGGGATTGTCCATCCTCTCTACAAAACCAGAAAAAGGGTTAAAGCAGATCTGACTTATGGATCATGCTACAAATGGATTGAGTGGAGGACTAACTTGATGCAACAGTTTAACACGGGGAGCGCATCACGGCTTGGTCACAGATCAACCCTCAACAACCCGCTCATCACAATCTATCTTAAATACACTAAAACGAAGGGAATCTTTCATAGCATTTTTACTACACTTAATCTCTACGAGGGTTGTGAGGTTTTAAATTAAACTGATTTCTTCGTTTGTAATTTTTTGGAGGAGGTCGTAAATTTAGTTTAGTGTTGGTCAGATACAATGTGAACGACGGCCAGAATTAACAGTGTAAATGAATCAAATAAATGAGTAAAACAACATATCAACATACGATAAAATCTTCCTCCACTACTACCATTACTACCGACCATATCTTTATAATTCAGTCCAATTTGATGTTTCCTGCTGCCATCACCTGGCCTTGCCACAGTCTCCTGCAAGTAAGATCTAATGGCATCCACTTGTTTATTAAATGTCTTTAGGAATCGTGTGTGTGGGGGGGGGGGAGGGTATGGGTGCGTGTGTGGGTTGGTTAGGTTAGGTTAGGTTAGAATATATTCGTATGCGTGTGTGAAGGTAATATTTGGGTGTAAACGGACGCTGGAGAGACGGCTCTAGGAGTATATGGATTTATGTGCAATGTGTGTGTGTGTGTGTGTGTGTGTGTGTGTGTGTGTAATAATAATAATAAAATAATAATAATAATAATAAACGGTTTATTAATAGAGTTGTTTATTATTTTAACAATAGATGGGATGGTGCTGTTCTTATATCTATTGGTGCGGGTTCTTATGGGCTGAATTTTGTTGTAGTGGCGGACTGCGCGAGTTGGGTGGGGGGCTGCAGGTGGCAGGAGGTGGCGATGGCGAGGGTGGCGCAGTAGTCCACGGCCAAACCTTTCCAGTGCTTGGTGGTGGAGGTCACTGAGGGATGGCATTTCCAGGGTGGAGAGAGCGTTGGTGGAGCCGGAGTATTCTGCGCCGAGCATGATTCTGCAGGCCCTTTTCTGTACCTTCTCTAGCTGACGTTGTTGGGTGGAGATGAGAGAAGACGACCAGGCTGGTGACGCATACGTTAGTTTGGGGAGAATAAAGGCGTTGTAGATGGTCCTCAGCTCTGGCGTGGGTGTCCCAAGTGACCTAAGTCTTCGTAGCATGTAGAGACGGTACGAGGCTGCCTTGACTGTGTTATTTACATGGGCCTTCCAGTCAAGTTTGTTGTCTATAGTTACACCCAGGAGTTTGGCAGACTGCACCAACTGGAGAGGATGGGCACCCTCTGTGACTGCTGGGGCTTGCACTGGAGTGGTGGCGGTATTGATGTGTATGACTATGGTTTTGGTGTGGTTGATGGTGACCTTGTTCTCCGTAGTCCATGCCTGTAGCCTGTCCAGGGTGCCTTGGAGCTATGAGTAGTCTGGTGCGGTGTTGTCCACTGAAACCCCCACAGTGCAGTCACCCACGTACTTCCACCTGTGAGGAGTGTCCGATAGAGCGTCGTTGATCAGGATGAGGAAGCACAGTGGTCCCATCTTGGTCCCCTGGGGAACACCGCAGGTGAGGTGTTGGAATGTGGAGACCAAGCCCTGATACCTCACTGCCTGGCGACGTCCACTCAAGAAATCAGTGAGCCATGAGACCAGGTTGGTGGGCAGCCCTAGTGCAATAGCCTTGTTAATAACAGTGCAGTGATCAACAAAGTCAAAGGCCTTCCTGAAGTCCACAAGGGCAACGGCCAGTGATGTCTTACGTTTCTGCAAATTTTTGTGCAGAAAATCTAGAAAGCTCACCAAGCAGTGTGATGTAGAGGAGGTCCTCATATTGCCAAATTGCTGTGGATCAATTGACTGATAGATACTGGCAAATGCCCACTCAAAAACAAAGTCCTCACAAAGTAGACTGGGTATGGGGGTAATGGCAACTGGCCTGAGGTGTGTAAGCGTGTGTGGGTGTGCTTGTGAGTGTTTGTGTACCCGTTTATGTGTGAGTATAAGACTAACTATCGTGAGTGCCACAGTGTAAACAAGTCCTAAGTGGCACAAGTCCTGAGAGCAACACCGTGAGAACGATACACACACAGTCCCAAACAGATACTCTAGACTGCCAGGAGTTGAATCAGTAGCCACATTAATGAAAGATATAAACGGCACACTTAGACTGCTCTGAAGTGATACAGTCTCGTTTTTAAGTGTTTGTCAAGTCGTAGGAAAGTAAAGCTAATCACATACAAACTGCGGCAAAAAAAAAGAAAAAAGAAAATAGTAGTCGGTACGATCCTGGTGGTGTCCAGTGTGGGACCATAAAGCAGCGAGCAGTGTTAGACGAGGGAGCGACACGCGAGGCGGAGGTTCCCACGGTGGCCACGTGCTTATGCTTATGGAACAGTGCAATGAGCGAGAGTTTTATATGCTTAAATGAAAACCAAGACTTCGTCGTAAAAAATAAAGGTTTTAAAGAAGAACGACCGGATTCGTGTTGTAATATATTCACCCAATAATCAATACAGTCCATGAGCGTGACGATAATATATATATATATATATATATATATTTTATGAAAATCCACAATGAAAACGTGGATAAGATAAATCTTGATAAAATCACACGGGAAAATGGAAACAACGGAGTACCTTAGCTTTCGTCTTTATTCAAGACATCTTCAGAGGCAACTGGATTACATGGACAGAGAGAGGCTTAAATATACAGGGTGACCTAAAAACATGAGGTCAGGTCAAAATGATGACATCCACTAATCACCAAGCCTCTCTCTGTCCATGTAATCCATTGATGCAGAAGAGGGACTATCATGTCATTTATGAGTTCTTTATCTGTATAGTTCCTTCTGTCCTTTGCATTTTTTTCTCGAAGGAGTAACCCTAATCTTAGCATGTCTCTCACTGTTGGAAGTTCTGATACAGGAAGCTCCTTCCCTTTACCAACTAGCAGGCTCAAGTGGGTTGACAACTGACTTCTTGTCTTCAATTTTGACATCTTCACACTATCTGACAAATAGAAAAATATTTCAATGTTTCATAATTCAATTGTTGTTTCAAAAAATATCAATTTGTTTATCAAAAATGCTGTAACAGAAATAACATAATAATTTCTTAGAACATAATGTTTTATACAATGATATAAGTAACTGCGACAATCAATATGCCCTACTTACAATAATTAAAATGTAGAATTCGTCTGGTAGAGTAGGTGCAAGTGCAATGAGAGCAAACCACCGTCTATGATATCTAGAAGGAGAGTGAGCCGGGCGCCTTATCCTCACGCTTGGTACAAGTCAAAACAAGAATTAAACTGTCCCACACGGAGAGCCTGTTCATGTTCATGTTCTGACATGCATATTGTACACACGCTATAGAACCATAAAATACTCCATAATCCATATGCTTACATGAGATTAGTTAATATCAAGTGAATAATTCTAATCAAGTCTCAATAATTTGTTGAAATACTGATATTTGAAACTTTAAGGTATAATTGATGTAGGTGAGGGTTATTTCAATTCATTTTTGTTTGCTAATCTCAAGTTTAGACATAAAGAGGCACAATATTTTGACTACCAAATTTGATTTTTAACATGTTGACCAAATTGACACACCCTAATACGCACACTTGCTGCCTTTGGGGATATACACTTCGTTCTGGATAATGTCTCTGTAGTCTCTCACACTGGATAATATCTATGTAGTGTCTCATACTGGGTAATGTCTATGCAGTCTCTCACACTGGATAATGTCTCTGCAGTCTCTCACACTGGATAATTTCTCTGCAGTCTCTCACACTGGATAATGTCTATGTAGTCTCTCACACTGGATAATGTCTCTGTAGTCTCTCACACCGGATAATTTCTCTGTAGTCTCTCACACTGGATAATGTCTATGTAGTCTCTCACACCGGATAATGTCTCTGTAGTCTCTCACACCGGATAATGTCTCTGTAGTCTCTCACACTGAAAAAATTCTCTGCAGTCTCTCACACTGGATAATGTCTATGTAGTCTCTCACACTGAATAATTTCTCTGCAGTCTCTCACACTGGATAATGGCTATGTAGTCTCTCACACTGGATAATGTCTATGCAGTCTCTCACACTGGATAATGTCTATGCAGTCTCTCACACTGGATAATGTCTATGCAGTCTCTCACACTGGATAATGTCTATGCAGTCTCTTCACACAACAGTGATTAATTGTAATGCTGTATAATGCCTTATAATGTATTGTAATGTTGGGTTCTTTAATGTATTGTAATTAGTGTAATTCATTATGAAGTCATTTATTCTGGTGACGATGCGCGGTATTGTGAAGTCATCAGCTGGTAGTTAATTTTTTTTATTACAATTCGTAATGTTGAAGGCCCAGAGGCGGAGGGGGAGTGAGAGCTTACCAGTAAACACCACATACCAGACCCCCCCTCCCCTCACACACACACACACACACACACACACAGTAATATATAGTCTTACGTATATAATATGTCGGATGTGTGACTAATAGTTGTTTGTGCAGGTGAGTTTAGGTTTTGGTATGTTTGGGTGAATGTTTCTGTGTGTGTGTGTGTGTTTGTGTGTGTGTTCCAATATTAGTTTCATTGTCTATGTGAGTAAAGGTGAGAACTTACTACTTGACTCTGATACTTAATCGTTACCGTTTTTAACCAGGAAATTTAACGTCTAAGCTCTCATTATTTATATATATATATATATATATATATATATAATATATATATATATATATATATATATATTATATATATATATATATATATATATATATTGATAAAATCACACGGGAAAATGGAAACAACGGAGCACTATTCAAACCACCTGTGATTAATCAGTGTCGAACTATTGAGCTAAAACTAACGAAATTATGGCACAAAGCAGTTGAAACATCACTTGGTAAAGGAAACTTGGCCAGGAAAAATGAATTTCTGCACACACTTGATACTCTGTTTGACATTTTGACCTGCAAGTGCTCCATACAATTATGTTCTGAATCCAACTGTTCTCACTCAGGTAAGAGAGAAAATAATTCCCACATTGATTGTGGTTGTCCTCGTGAAAAGAAGATCCCTGTTTTAGAGCTTGAATTTATAAAGGCACAGAGGACAAAGGCAGAAGGCCAAGGAAGTATGCAAATGGGTTCAATAGATTATTCAGAAACAAAGAAGCAGATTGCTAATGCCAAGAAGAGAGAACAAATCCGAGAGAGGGAACAAAAGAAGAAAATGAAGAGTGAAGAAGCCATCCAAAGAGAGGAAGAGCTGTGTCAAGATGTTTATCACTTCTTTGATAGTTCTTCTGATGAACAGGAAGCAACATCAGATGATAGTTCCAAAGAGCCATCTGAACCTTTACCAAAGAAAATGAAATACAACACAAGAAATATTTCAAACATTGCTTTAGCTAGTATTCGCCACCATGCTGGACTTCGTGAGGCTGCAGAAATTGCAACTGCCGCTTGGATAGATGCAGGCCTCATCAGCCGAGAGGATGTATCTTTGGTGATAGATCATAATAAAATTAGAAGAGCACAAGAAAAAATAATGAAGGCAATATCTGATCAGCATGAAAAAGATTTAAGCGAGGGAGGGCTCTCCTGTCTTTTGTTTGATGGAAGAATAGATGACACAAAAGTTTTGCTAGAAGTAGAGGGAGCGAACAGAAAGTTTCCAGGTCTCATCAAAGAAGCACACTACTCTGTCTGTTCTGAGCCTGGTGGTCGGTTTTTGTTTCACTTTGCTCCCGAAACTGAAGTAAAAGGGAAGAAACATGCAGAGGTCATTGCTGATCATATTTTATGTTGGGTTCAGGAGAGAGGACTTGGCAGTTCACTGCAGGCTGTTGGTGGAGATTCAACTGCAGTGAACACCGGATGGCAGGGGGGTGTAATGACGCATTTAGAGAAAAAACTAGGAAGAAGACTTGTTTGGATTGTATGTGATTTACACACAGGCGAGCTACCTCTTCGTCATCTCATCCAGGAACTTGATGGTCCTACAAAGAGCAACAACAAGTGGTCAGGTCCCCTTGGCATCATGCTGGATGAAGCAACACAACTAGAAATAAATACAACCTTTCCAAAGGTCGAAGTTGGCCCTCCCCTTCCGGCGTTGTCTGAAGGAGTCATCAAAGATCTCAGCACAGATCAATCCTATGCTTATCGTATTGCCCAAGCAATAAGATCAGGAGAAGTGCCTCAGTCATTGGCTCTCTTGGAGATTGGACCTGTCAGTCACAGCCGTTGGTTAACTACAGCTCTTCGTTTCTGCAGGATTTGGATTTCCAAACACGAATTGAAGGGCAAAGTGCTGAAGAATTTGAGGTTAATTGTTGAATTTATTATTGGAGTTTATCTTCCCCAGTGGTTTAGTGTGAAACTTAATCCTATGTGGGTGGATGGGCCCAATCACCTTTTGTTTCAATTGCAGCTAGTAAGAACACAGAGGAAGGTAGTGAGGGACATCGTGTTACCTGTGGCAAGAAGGTCCGCTTGGTATGCTCGATCAGAAGCAGTTTTGCAAGCAATGCTTTGCAGTCAATGTACCAATCTCCGAACCGAGACTGTAGAAGTCATTCTAAAGATTAGAGGAACGCTAATAGATGACGACCAGTTGGGAGACTGTTCGTTTCATTCAAGAAAAGTTCCCCCAATAAACGTCAATGCCACCAAATTGTCAGAATTGGTTGACTTGAGTTTGGAAGTCTTAGAGCCACCATTGACAACAAGTCTAACTAGCCAAGAATTGAGAAACCTTAAAGAGACTCCAATGCAGGTGCCGAAGTGGCCTTCCCACACTCAAAGTGTGGAGAGATGTGTGAAAATGGTCACAGAAGCAGCGGGCCATGTTTACAGCCACGAGAGGCGAGAAGGTTACATCAAAGCACAAATAGCAAGCAGACTACTGATGACAAGAAACCAAAGCAAAGAGAGTATGAAGGCATTGGTTACTTTCAAATAGACTACGGATAATAAAATATAATAATTTGAAACTTGAAACAGTAACATGTGTGCAAACGCTGGTTATGTTATAAATTCACAAATATGTACATTTAAAAATCCATTTGATGTAGGTAGGACTTATTATAAAAAAAAATTTATGCCAGAATATTGTTTTGCATGCTTAAAGACTACAATAAATTGCTACCAAATTACTCGATTTTCAATTTAGCCAGTTCACCCCCTAAATTGACACACCCTAGTGCGTATGTACCTTTGGAGTCAAGATAGTAGTAATAATAATTTGTTTTTCTACTGTAAGTTATTCAAGTAATTTTCTCGTTCACTAAACGAAGGGAAACATGTGTTCAGAATACAACTATAAGGTGTTGTTCATTGATAATTATATTTTAAATTTCAAACTAAAATATGAAGAATATGACAATTAAGAACGTGTTTTTTAAATTCATATGAAGATTTCTAGACAATATTTGTTTTTTCTTTCATTTTTTAGTTGAAATTTCCTGATAATTAAAAAAGTATCAGAGGAAAAAAAATATGAATACAAATTATAGACTAAGTTACTCAACCTTGAGAATATAAATTAATACACAAACAAATAATACTAAGAAAATAGTGTCATCGTGATGGTGTTTACAGAATGTGTTCTTGTGTATATATATATATGTTCTTTAATGGTCATTGAAATAGTTATGTATATAATTATGCCTTGACCTCGTTATCAGCTTCATAAATTGGCCAATAAAAAAATATAAAGTCAAAGAATAACTAAATGAAAAACAAAAACAAAGACAAATTGATGTTAACAAATTTCCATATAATGAGTAAGTGAATAAGTATACAATAATATCACATAACACAACACAAGGCTAAGAGTTGATAAACACAAAAAGTTTTCCCTTTTTTATAATCTATATCAACTCGGACGTGTCAGCGAGACCTTCAGCTCAAGACGTCACGACACCACTATATCATAAACGTGGTAATGGAGTTTTACTCCTTGTGATTTTTACCTTCAAAATACCTGTAAAATTTCAGGCAGTATACTGAGAGTCCATTAGTCAGCGTCTGTAAGTTCTTAATGGAACTTAATACTGTGTGGTATGTTTTTGTCGTGGATAAAAAAAGTTATTACTTAAAACACTGTTCTGATAAATCACACACACACACACACACACACACACACACACACACAAACAAACACACACACACACACACACACACACACGAACAGGTCCACAAATAGGTCACTGATTCATTGAGTGACTCAGACTCAGCGACCGAGAAAAACACAGTTCGCAGTAATAATCTGTTTTAGTTTACAAAATCAACTTTTATTCACCTCTTAGACTAACCTATGTTATTTTGCGCGCCCTACGAGCAATCAACAAAGTGTCGTTAGGGGTTTAATTCAGGGCCAATAAATTTGAAACTAGAGACATTTACTTTGATTCAATATACCCAGATGCCAGTTCCATATTGACCTTTCTTCTTTTTTTTGGGGGGGGGGTGGGGGGTAGGGGGGGGGGGTGGGTGTTAAAGTTCTAACAACCTTATAAAGGATATTTACAGCTGCTGTTCGGTAAATTTTACACCAATTAAGATACAAAATGTTCAGAATTATCACTTTATTTTGGCCTCCACGTAATAGTTCTTGAAAAGGCTGAGGTTTTGTGTATTTTTGGTCACAACAGAGGTCAAAAATGACAAAAGAAATCAAGTGGCAGCCATTTCCTTAACCTACTCCCGGTCACCTCCCTCAATACCCGAACTACACTCACAGAATGACCACTGCAGATGAGCCAAACTACTCTTAACATTAATCAAGGTTATGACGAATGACGAAGACAAAGTATTTCTTATATTCTAACAATTGCAGTTGTAACTGTTTTAATTCTATCGAAAATTAAGACAGTGTGAAAATCAACCCAGTAGTTTCCATTAAGCACTAAAAGCAGACGTTGGCAGCAGTAATACAATTGTCGTTTATAATCGTGTGTCGGGATCACCAGTTATACATCACCCAGCAACATTACATATTTTTCTCAATAAAATTTTTTGTCGTGTTATGTACAACTGATATAAATCAATTATACCAACAAATGATTCCGAGGCCATTATAGATCTTGAATAACTGGCTATTAAAAAAAAAATCTGTCTAACTCTTCACCATGCTGTACAGTGCACAGTGTTACCAGATCACCTGGCTCTGGCTCATATTATGCACGTAAGGTTGAGGCTGTATACATGCGAGTACAGGGGATGTGTTCCATAAAGTCCCCAAAACCTGTAGCCTGTTATTCTTACATATTATATTCATCAATAATTTCTCGCTCTTTTTTCTTTTTCACCGGATTTGTTTATACTAGGAAGTAATTTGGGCGATTTTCCACCATAAGCGTGAGCACTGACTTTATGGTGTATAAATAAACCATTACCAAAAAAAGAGGTCATACTTTGCGACTTGCTCCTGTTAGAAGTGTCAATTTTAGGAAAAATAATGGAAAAGAAAACTTATATCTTAACTCTGTAACATCCAAAATGTCAACAGTTAATGTTTGTCTTATAATGCTCCCTGTTAAGGTGGGATCACTAACCTTGCATACTGTGTGAGATTCAGTACATCACGTGATGCTTGTGTAAGGTCATTGGGGAGTCAGAGGTACAATATGCGATTGTAGGGTTATGAAGTAATAAAGAGTTCAACTGTTTTAGTAATGGTTTCTTAATTGTGACAAAAAACACAATGGACGCCATCAGACTTGCAGCCACAGAGCTTGGTGTCACAATTACCACTGCATTCACATGTTCTCAGAACCTACGCGTGTAATAGTTTCGGGCGCTAGAAGGCATCATAGAACCCCCCTTATTATTACATCCAAAATTAGTCGGGTCCAACATGTTCCCATTCTGATTGCTAAGAAGGGTGACTGTACCACGTAGCATATAGCATGACCTGAAATGCCCTCGGATGACACCAACCACTTTGACAGTGGAACTTCCAGTATGACACTTGATTCACAGCTCATCAAACGTCGAGACCGTCGGTTTGGACATTTGAACCTGACCATATTTGAACAAGGAAAAGCTCCACCATCTGGATGGTTATCTTGCTCGCTGAGAACGGGGGACTCAAGGTTGGCTAAACACAGTAAGGTTCCCTAGCATAGCACCAAGATCATATCTATTTTACTCTGGGCATCATCATTGGTTGTAACATGTGCTTTAACAAGTAGCTGGCAGAGTGAGACACCTAATTACCCAGACAAGATATTAGCCGCCGCTTTTCACCCACCCCAAACTGGACCTATAACTCCTGCAGATTCTTATTCATAAAGTAGTGAGCGTAGCCCAGCAGCAAAACGACACTATCATGCTCGGTTGATACCTCTACGACACGCTGGCACCGCCTCTCAGTAGTCCATTTGATGTGTGAAATAATGTGAGCATCCGCCACCTCCAACCAGTCACTGAATTCTGCCAGGTCGGCAGTATGGACTCCAGGCTGCTGTTAGAGGCGTGATGGAAGGGCTCCATCCTTTATGAGTATATCACTCAGTACCAATGCTTTGTCACTGACATCACGCATGGCAGTGTCACGTGTAAGCAGCTGCCGGTTCAATTTATTATAAGACGAGGTCCAGAATTTTTTAATCTGTTGAGGTAATGGGAGAGTTTCGTCCATCACGGCCAGCTCTTCACCCTTTTTTTTCTTTTTTTTGCGAGGATTAGCTCACCCGCGCACAGGTCAATGATCCACAACAGGGGCTCTGATGGGGAGATATTATTATTATTATTATTATTATTATTATTATTATTATAATAATAATAATAATAATAATAATAATAATAATAATAATAATAATTATTATTATTATTATTTATACAAATAATCTAATAAAAAAGAAGTAAAAACAAAGTATAATAATAATAATAATAATAATAATAATAATAATAATAATAATATACACAAAAAATCCAGATCAATAATGAGAAACGATATCTGTATGCTGTGTTCCCAGAGTAAGAGAAACAATTGAGACCCTGCAACTGTGTGTAAATGAGGCAGACAGTCAGATCAGCAACCTGGGACTTGGTCACAATTTTTGTGATGCCATATAGCAGCAGGGTCTACCATTAGACAATACAGTATGCTTCAAATATCTTCCCAGGCGGTAGTACCTCCCTGTTTGATAACTGTCTTTGGGAATCTGGGTCTTACCTGCGACAATCCTCGAGGACCAGGTCCGAGGCCCCTGGAAGCCGACTGACCACTTGAGATTTCCGAGAGATGCCTGACTACATGGAGCCCGGTAATGCTCGTTTATGTGGATCCCAAAGTGACGTCAGGCCACCTTAACTTATGACGGAGAAACTGAAAAGATAAACGTCCAAGTATGAGACTCAGGAACTTTATATGATAACTTGAAATGTACCATAATGCCTTCAACTGTGACTCATACACACACAGACGTACAAACATATACAGAAAATATCATCAATTCAAAAGAATTGCTGAGTATTCATAAGAAATAAGCCTTTCCACCTTCTTGCTTTCTTACTGGACGATTAATGCAGGATGACCAAAGACAAAATAAAGGTAGACTCAAACACACCTTCACTTCATTTGTTGTCATTAAGTCATTCATGCTACCCCAAAAGATGCGCTTTGTTATGTTACTACATTTCCGCAACACGGCCCCAGATGTGTTAGTTGTGCTGCCCCTGTCCGGTCACACCAGGCAGAACCATTCATCAGCGGGCCGTCCTTCCCCAAAATAACTAAGCCGCGCTCTTAGTATGTCCACACCACCTGCGTTTTATATTTCTTTACCATTACCTTGGGAGCTTCGTGTTTTCTTTTTTCCTTGTAGTTATCAGCATATACCTGGATCACGCGCACCTACAGTGATTTACTTGCACATATATATATATATATATATATATATATATATATATATATATATATATATATATATATATATATATATATATATATATATATACATATAAAGATAAGATCTCTAAAATTTAAGATGGGCAACAAAATTTTGCATCTTCAGGAACCTGAACTTCAAGTAACACCCCTTCATGTACGGCGCCTCGAGGTGGTGGCAGCCCCAGCAGCAGCTGCCACAAAACGATCCCGAAAAAAACAAAAAACAGTATTCAAACGTGCCTAGAAATTTTGACCCTTTATAAGTAATCATCAAGGACATGAGATATAGGACATGCCCCGGGGGTAGGGGAGTATGTGGGGAGTGGCGGTAAACAGCATGTTAAATAAGATTGTTACAACAAATTCAATGTGACACTGGATGGAATACAGATTAGTATGTCCCTCACCCTCTTTGGCATGTTCAAGTAGAGTGACTTTATATAATAATCAACCTGGTACCTGCTGGCGATCATCATCTCCAGGTAAAGCGGAGGAAAGGAGAAAGCTCCTTATTGCCTGGCTGAAGAAGGGCGGTAATAGCGCCTCCTACTGGTGGCTGGACCTGAGCGATGGTACATTGAATTACTTCAGAACATGGAGAGAAGGTCCTGGAGGCTGGCGCTAAGTCTGAGTTAGGTGTAGATGTGTGTAATTTCTCCCTCGACCTCGACAATGTATTCAAGACGGGAACCTTTTCTATATTGAACAGTGATCATAGACATTATATGACATTAAAAAAATAAAATAAATATATGTGTTTGGTTATGAGTACCAGAATAGACCAGAAGAACCTAATATGTGGGACCCTCGTCTTTGTTTTATTTAACATGACAGGCCTCGGTTTGTGGAGTTTTTATGTGAGAACATATCGTAGATGACTCCAGACTTCTGTACAAGAACATCACACCTAAACCAGTACATGTTCTGACCATTTCTGAATAATCTCTCTTGGTTCTGATTCTGAATTTGTATCACGACACACTCTTAATTATGATTATGATTTATTAACATATAACACTTCACCGCTGATTTTTCAGGTACGAACATACGTGACTTGTAACATAACATAATACAGGTTATTTTCTCACTTGTATAGTGTTACGACCACTTCCCTTTGAAACACTTAAAGGCCTCCTCAAGCACTGGTATTCCTGAATATAATAATGATTTTCACCCCCAAACATAACCGTAGTGCCTACACTGGGAGAGTGACCTAACACACATGCAACAAGTTCCCCTGAAAACTCTGGATCAGATAACCATTTGGTTACTCTTAAAGTTATTGGCCACTTAAGGTTACATTAATTGATGAAAGTGTATCAAAAGATGGTACAGTGTTAATAGAAACAAAACTTAAGAAGTAAATATAAAAATTATTATAATTTTGCTTCCATATTTACATGTCTTATGCACACTAAGGAATACAATAGGAAATAAGTCAGGGGAACAAAAACACATCGAGCAGTGTACACTTACGGCATACTCCGACACTAACAAGGACACCACCGCTCCTACCGCGTACATGGTCGTATCTACTGTAGAACCTCAGCGCACGTAAACGTAGGATCACACAAAACCCGCCGGTGCTCCTCAGTTAGCAGTAAAAAGATGGTGAAAGAACTCTGGAGTTAAAGAGAAAAGCAGGAGTCCCCTCCTCCGTGTAAGGGTAGAGAGAGAGTTCTGCTTGCCGGGTCCTTACCTCGACCGTGTGAAACCACCCAAAACAAGGGAACATTGCCCAACGGTCAATATACAGACCTTGGCTATGCCCAGTATTCCCAACATTTACCCGTAACCATAATGCAGCTTCATGAACCCACACACTCATTAATCTTACCATAAATATATTATTATAAATTCATCATCTAATATAAGAATACACAGAACAAGTCCTAAGACATATGCAGGAAAAATGTCATGGATCGATATATATGAAACAGTACAATAATACCACCAATAATACATAGAAAACATACAGAGAACATGTAATGAAACTTACACTACAGTAATACATAGAACACATGAAACATATATGTAAAACAAGCCATGAAACATACTTTACTGTAGTATATAATATATTAAAGCAAGACATGGCGCCTGTGCCGTGAACATGAAACATTAATGTTACAGTACACTGACTTTGTTGCAAACCTGCACTACCAAATAAGGAGGGTAGCTAACAATTGTCAAACCTTTCCTTAGTATAATGGAATTGGTAAACAGACATGCTTTTATCTGACTCTTAAGATTGAACACTCTTACTCTTCTTTGTTTTATAAATTACAACAGAGGACAGAAGCTGGTCACTAGAGGTGGTGGGCGACGTTTAATATAAAGGTGTAACGCCGTGACGAGTCGGTCCATAGCCATTGTTCAGCGAGAGGATATTACCAGAGGGAGAGATGTACTGTGTGTTGGTATGAAAACAGAAGGAGGATTAATATGTACGAAAAACTGGCCCACAAGAGGTCGACATGAAGGGACAGGAGACAGTGGACGAACAGCCCCTAGTTCATAAACACCTCCCTACCATATTCCAGTTCTCTTTAATTCAAAACTGTGGAAATAAACACACACACACACACACACACACACACACACACACACACACACACACTTCACATCAAAGTTTAACATGACCCAAATACTTTAATTTCACAGCTCTTTACTACCAAAAAAGGACGAACAGAGAAAAAGACGAACACAGCAGCAGAATACACACCATGTTACACGCTAAATACATAAAAACTGGACGTGTTGAGAAGTGATTATGTGTGTCGCGTTAGGTGACCGCTGTGGTAAGTTATTGCAATAGGTCAGTCAGTACCTGCCTCTCTTCTCCATATACGTCTTCTATTGTTTTCTATTTCTTCACTTTCATGTTATTTTCCTTCACTTTCGTCGTTGTCTTCTGCCTTGTATTCTTATTCATCATCATCACCATCATCATCATCATCTTCATTAACAACATCTTCGTCATCATCACCATCATCATCATCATCGTCATTAACAACATCTTCGTCATCATCATCATCATCATCATCATCATCATCATCTTCATTAACAACATCTTCGTCATCATCATCATCATCATCATCATCATCATCTTCATTAACAACATCTTCGTCATCATCATCATCATCATCATCATCATATTCATTTTGCTCTTCTTTACAAGGAAAGTAGGAAAGCTTCTCATATTCAATACACTTTCGACCCTTCACCTTTTGCTCCAAAAACTCAACAGGAAGTGCCATCAGCAAAACAATAGAGGCCGTCACGTGATGTGGGTGCCAGAGTGAGAAACATTGACTGACACCTTGTACAGATATCACCCAGACACGAGGCGCTGCACAACAAGACAAAACTACGGAACTACACCCGGGAATGATAGGTGTGAGTAACTAGGTAAAAGCCAGAAAGATAAAATTATAAGGAAATAGTGTCATATGTTATTTATTAGACATGTAATAATAATAATAATAATAATAATAATAATAATAGCTTACCTTTATTACCCATTGATATCATCTTACCTTACCACCTCTTATCATTTAACTATATTACCTTTAATTTTTGTGTGGAAATAAGGATTACAATTCGAGGGCCTTAAAAATGGTTAATTATATGATAAGTCTTCTACGAGGTCGTTAGCAGAGGAACACCAGCTAAGTGTGAGGACTTTGACAGTATAGTTGACCAAACAGTAGAGTCGTCTTGTAAGTTCTGTCGGAGCAGTACCCATGAACAAGAGATTATAATAACATATTCTTTGGTGATTCCTTAAAGCTAGCTACACAATCTTGCTCGGCTGCACTGTAGGAAAAGTATACACACTAGGTTACGGCTGTGGTGGAAGCGTATCTGTAATTCCACAGTAATTTTCTGTGGTGAAGCTGTCATCGCCGAATCACCTCTGGACTCACGAAAAGAAGTTTATTTGTTTTAGAAGATGCTTCAAAATTCCACCCTGACAACGAGGCAGTGAAGAGTGTTGCAGTGGTTCTGACTCCGCCACCTTCCTTCCTCTGCGAAGCAAGGAAGAGAGGTTGAATATCACTCAGCATCAAGCTAACAATTATTTACGAATCTTGTGATCTCGGACAAGGAGAATCTCGATGACCATCCCAGAAACTGAGTAAACTGTTTCTCACCAATGTTGGTATTTTCCGAGTGTGTAACCTCCCCCCCCCACTGCTCCACCTGTATATACCTCTGACTCTTGAAAGGTTAATAGTTCTGCGATGGTCAGGACGATAGGGGGTCACTGAAGTGTTCTGGCAGGATCTCTCTCTCTCTCTCTCTCTCTCTCTCTCTCTCTCGGATGACCTGAGTTGCAACATCATCCCTGAGAACAAGTTTATCTTCGCTGGTACTTATTCTAATTGTTTCGTCAATATTGCTGTCTCCCTTATGTAGATGTTGTCAAGGAAGTCGGTAGAGCTTCTTATATTGATGGGGAAATCGGATGAGTATGCCATTTCTGGGATTTCATTTATTACCTTGTTGACATAAGAAGCTAGGGATTTGGTCTCCATTCTCCTCCCTCCCTCCCTTCCTCTCCCTTCTCTGCCACTCTCCTACCCTCTACTTCCTGCCCCCCTCCACTCTCCACTTTCCTCTCACCCCACCCCACCCCATCTACTGCCAAGCCCAGTGTCATTATACCCTTAGCGCCTAGTATGAGTGCAGATTATTTTCTTCGTGCTTAACATGACGCAGATCATGGAGCATCCGACCTTACATCAATGAAGTGAAACCCTGACATGAGGTACGACGCTACAGAAAATACCTTTGGAGTGATAACTACTAGTATTACTGGTACAGTATACGTCTAAAAAAAAGCACGTACTACCTCATTACTAGGCTAGTCATGAGGTACACGTTCGGTTCGTGTTTTCACGGACTCGGGTGGCGGCGTACATTAAACAGGGGTCAGCTACCCATGATTGATTTGTTGACAAGTTGGGTTTTCTCTTAGGTAGACGAGTAGTGTAGTAATGGTGTTTACAGTCTGTTTACCTGTTTGTTACTTGATTCGTACCTACTACTACTACTACTACTACTACTACTACTTTGCTGTCACTCGGAATCGAGTATGACGATCATCCAGTTATGATAAAATGGTATGAGTTATTTAAGTTGTCATCTTCGTTGGTGAACTTTGAAGTGACTCGAGTCGATACGGGACCGGCAGGGTCGTCCACAGATGCTGCACGTGTGGAGGGCTAAATCTAGTGCAGGAGGGGGGGGGGGGAGCACCGTCTTTCCGGCGCTGGCGCTTGTCTGCCTCGATATGCAGTCGGGCTAACTAGAAAGTAATGACACCTTCTCGTGCGATGCTCCTCAAAGCGTTACGGTGTGGAGGGGTCGTCTCTCAAGTGAGGAGGTCGATTTGGCACTTTTTCAGGTTTTTCTTAAGACTATCCTGATACCTCTTCGATTGCCCGACAGCGTTACGTTTACTATCCGTTAGATGACTGTAAAGTAGCTGTTTTGACAGTCTACGGTCGTCCATTCGGGTAACATGGTTAGTTGTTCATGAATAATGGTAGCTTCGATGCTCCTACAGTTGGTGTCAGCGATAATATTGGCATTTGTTCTCTTGTCTTCCCAGCGAACTCGGAGGATGGAACGTAGACTACGTTGGTAAAAGTTTTCAAGTACCTTGAGGTGCCTCCTGTATGTGACCCATGTCTCGCTGCCATACAGCAGGGTGGGGAGGACCACTGATCGATATACATGCAGCTTTGTAGATGATTTTAGCTTCCTACAACTGGAAACATGGGTATTGAGTCTGCCAAAGTCTTGAGAGGTACATGTGGTGGACAGATGGGAACCAAGATACTGAAAGTGGGTAACATTAGAGAGCGTAATAACATTAACCTGGATGGATGATGGAGGTGTGGCTGAACCAGGGACAAGCTGGAAGATAATCTGAGTCTTACATACATTCAACTTAAAACTGAAGTGTACATATGCATAAACATAGGCATTTAGCATCTCCTGTAGGTCGTGATCAGTGTGAGTGACGAGGGTGAGGTCGTCCGCATACTGAAGTTCAGTGATGGTAGCGACCGACATTATTTGTTCCTGCCTCGAGTCATCTATGTCGAAAAGTCCTTTCATCCGGTACTGGATGTCCACCCCGCTGGCTAAATTGGCACTGGCACGTGTAAGGAAGGCAGCCAAGAAAATGGAAAAAAAATTGGTGCCAGTACACATCCTAGTTTTATCCTTGTTTGGATGGGGAAGAACTCAGATTGGGTGCCATTGTGCAGAACACTGGCGTTCATGCCATAGTGGAGTTGCCTCACAAATACAAGTAACGATGGTGTTTTATGCACTTCTCCTGTATCTGGCAGGCAGCAAAGATCATCTCAGTTTTGTTATGTGGTGGTCAATAGCCACATTGGTATTCTGGGAGGAAGTTTTCCGCCTTAGGATGAAGTCTGTTTAGGAGGACTCAGGCGATGGCGGTGTCTTTTAGATCTTGGGGACTTCCCTTCTTCTCCCATATATTCTCCAAGAGAAAGTGGAGACAACTGGCAAGCAAAGGTCCTCCTGGTTTGTACACCTCGGCTGGGATTCCATCAGGCCCTGTGGCTTTGTTATTTTTCATCTGCTTGATAGCAGTGGCTACCTCATCCAGGGATGAAGGATAGCTGAGGTGGGTCAGAACTGGGTACTGAGAGACCTGTCGGGTAGTAAGGACAACCAAATCGGTATTTCAGTTGAGCAGCGAATGGTAGTGCTCTTTCCAGTGCTAACGAATGCCTTCTTCATCTTTAATTAGGGAATTACTGTCTGATGAATGGAGCAGGACCGCGCTATGAGTAGTTGGGCCATATACTGCTTTCGTGAAATTGGAAGATTTATGCATCTTGTGTTGATAGGCAAATTTTTGTGTTTCATATAATTTATTTTTCCACCATTCGTTCTTAGGTCAGTCACGGGTTCGATTCCCGGGCCGGTGGAAGTTGTTTGGACTTACTTCCTAGCCCCCATTAGTCCCTGTTCACCTTGCAGTAAAGTAGGTACCTGTTGTAAGTCGAAAATTGCGAATTCGTATTCAGGGAAAGTTGTTGGAGCTTCCAATAATTTGATGACATAAACCACTGACTCTTCAGGCTTCTATGCCCTTGACTCTTCAGGCTTCTACACCCTTAACTCAAGAGACATAAAGGCAAGCATGAACTTAGCATGCTTCCCTGTTGGGCGCTGTAAACGCTTCTGCACTTCACCTTACACAAGGATGTAGGGGGGGGGGGGGGGGGGGGGGGTTGCCAAAAAAAAAGTTCTTAGGTCACGAAGTTAGCGCTGGCCCATCGCTTTCTTCTGGAGGAAGGTATCAGCTTAGGTTCAAGACTGAGGGTTGTTCTGCCAGTCAGTTAAAGCAGCTAATTTACCATTGACGAGTACGTTGATTTCCTGATTATTTTCTTTAAACCAATCCCGGTGCTTTCTTTCTATCTGGCCGACGGTCTTGTTGCAGCTTCTTCCCTACTATTCTATTAAAACATTAACAATATATAATATATTATTCTTTTATTAAATATAAAATTAGTATTATTTTGATTAATAAAACTTTAATATCACATTAACGGGACACCTGAAGATTTGCCACCCTGCTCATATCACATGAAGATTCCCTAACGCTACCTCGGTTTTGGTTAAGGAAGCTTGGGTTAATGTTAAGAAGATCCCCTATTGTTTGGTTCAATAATGCCAACTCAGTAGGGTTTCCTAATGTTATAACTTCGCTGCTGTGTCTTCTGGTAAAAACAATTCTGAGGTTCTTATTAGTTGTTTATTGTATGACACTAATGAGCAGTGCTTAATAACCCTAGTAGCTGAAATATACGAAACAAAAACCGAAGATAACCCTGGTAGTTGACACTCCGTAAACTAAAAACAAACATCACAGTTCACTTCCGTTTCAATACCTTGGCAAAACCCGAGAATTAATGCAGCTTAACACAAGAATAAGAACATGATGGTCTAGATGGAACTAAAACTTGGATGATCCACCATTTAAAGAAGCAAGAAGAGGAGGAGGAGGAGGAGGAGGAGGAGGAGGAGATGAGGAAGAAGAAGAAGAACAAGAAGAACAAGAAGAAAAAGAACAAGAACAAGAAGAAAGACCATAATATTAACCGAATCCCTCAGCTTAAACTTACGACACCATTCATTTTCCAATGCAGAAAAAAAACTAAACGTAACAATAAGAATTAATAGAAAGATCTTGAACGAGTGAAAAACCGATGGTCAATTACACCATCGACTTATAACAACACAACCAGACATAACTAAACCCATAGTATAAATAATTGTAAATAATGAATAAATATAAATCTAATTAAAATGACTAACACCAGTTATTAATATTAAATTCTTACTCCAAAAACATATTCCAGGAAGCAGCAGACAAAGAGGGTTTATGTATGTAAAGACTGGTTAATTATAAAGGAGATAGAAGGAGTTGCAAAGAAAAACACACAAGAACACGAAGACAGAGTAAGACAATCAAAGGAACAGACACACGAAAAACAAAAAGGGTGGTAAAGGAACAGAGAGAGAGAGAGAGAGAGAGAGAGAGAGAGAGAGAGAGAGAGAGAGAGAGAGAGAGAGAGAGAGAGAGTTGAACACACAATAAATAGAAGATCAAAATCATGATAATGTGTGAGTGGAAAGTTCAAGACTGGGTCCAGAGGTGATGTTGGGTGCTTCCAGGGCACAGAATACAGTGTCTGTCTGGACTCAACGTACTGGAAAGGTTGTGACTCCCGTGGCTGTCAAGATCCTGCAGGCTGTCTTGGTTGTTATTATGTGGAGTAAACCCCGCCATCAGCGACACGACATTATAAATTTCCTAATATTCTCATCTTCCTTGAACAAGTCTTTGGGCTCAAGTGTTTGTTAGGGAGATCACGTATCCATAAAGAAGAGAGACTCATTCTTGTAGTTCAGTAATACAGTGTGTCAGGAGCCTTCAAACCTCTCTTGTCTGAGTCTGAGTGTAAAAACTGCTGTTATATCCATACTATTGCTGTTTTGTGCCTCGCTTGAAAATGTATGCTATAATTATTGCTGAAATCCCTGCTGGCTGGCCCGTCCAACTACAAGTTCATGCATATTCAAATCTCAAAATTGGTAGATTTTTTTATCTAATTTCAAAGAAAATTATAGTATATACAAAGTAGTAAAATTTCTCACGTAAAAACTTGCCTAAAAGTGCTTAGATAAACATGGACCGTCACAGCGCCGCATATCGTGAAATAATACAACAAAGAAATTCACAGCGAGAAGGTTGAGTAATGTTATGCAGTGTTTATACGAGTCAATTTTTATATCAAACGAAATTTTACAATAATCTATGCTGAAAGAAATCATTTGAAACATCCCACTGCTGCCTTGGGGTTCAAAAACTAGATATTATGTGTAATGTTTACCTGTAAATTGTAATAGTATTTTGTACAAGTAATCTCCATCGTTATTGGCTTAATTAGGGGAAGGTTAGGCCAGCTTAGGTTACTAAATCTTAGGTTAGATTATCTTAGATTAGCTTAGCTTAGGTTAGTATAGATCGTATTAGATTAAATTAGCCTAGAGTAGTGTAAAACAAGATAAGTGAACTAAGTTTAAGTTAGGTTAAATTACATCAGCTTGCATTAGGTTAGATCATCATAAATCATGATACTTTAATTGAGGTAAGTAACATTAAGCAAGGTACACCTAGTTATACACTAACATCACTTAAGGTTGCCTCACAGTAGTCTTTGTTAAGTGGGGTTAAGTTAGTCTAGGATAACACCCAACCAATTACTTCACCATAGACCCCCCCCCCCCCCAATAAATACCCCCTCACAAATAAGCTCCCTTAAAGAAACCAAACAAACATAAACATGTCCCAAATTCCCCCAATAAACCCTCTCTAAACCTTCCATCCCCCAACACAGCCGCCGCCCCCCAATCCCTCCAACACAGCCGCCGCCCTCCAACACAGCCCCCCCAAATCCCTCCAACACAGCCGCCGCCCCCCTATCCCTCCAACCTATGTCTGCTTCTCCAACGCCTGCAGTTTCATTAACACCACAACACGTTCTAAAAAAAAGTCACCAAATTATTATTCCGATTATATAAAATTCCTTTTAGATGCTAATGCTTTAAAAAAAGGCTCTTGGGCATGTGTTGTAATTAGAATGTATTTTTCTTTGCGCATTTCATTTACTGCTGGTCTTTTAAAACATACTCCTGGGTAGCTGGGCGAATTTCAATTTTGCAAATATTAACTTTCAATTAGCCATTAGTTTAACTTAATGGACAGGCTTTACTCAGATTACTAGTTATAATTTATACTGAGCAGTGAGTGTTACGTCGCGTTTACCGCCTTTTTCTCAAATTTTTCTATTCATTCGTGTTTGACTTTTGTTGTAAGTTCCGAAGCTTGTAGAAGGATCATTGTTAGTAACAGGATCTTTGCTTGTAAGAGGATCCTTGATTATTAAGAGGATACTTGCTTGTACAAAAGATCCAGATTTATAAAAAAGTCCAAACTTGAAGAGTTATTCTTGCTAATAGATATTCCCTTCCTTGTTCCTTGTGGAACGTTCTCTGCCAATAGAACGATCCACATTCGTAAATGGAACAAAATTGCTTAAAAAATCCATGCTTACAGAAGACATCTGCAAAAGTGAGCACTTGTAGATGGATCTCTTGTGCTTGTTGAAACTTCGAAAGCCTAAAGAAAGATCAAAGTTTATAGAACCATTTTCGATAACTAAGAAAATCACGATACAAAGAGGATTATCTCTCCGACTTAGTGACTTCTACAACTCACCTACACAGTGTCAACCACTTCCTTTGACTTGTTGTGCTGGCCGAGTGGATACAGCGCTCGCGTCCTATCCCGAGGATCGATCGTTGGTTCATTCCCGTGTCACTCCCTGTAACTGGGTACCTAATTTTACGACTGAAGAAGTAAAAGTGGTCGAGTGCAGTGCCGGCTACACTGATTTAATGTGTACCGAAGGTTAAGTTGACTTTGCTGTTTTTACTGTCACAAACGGTCGTCTTATGGAACTCATATTTAGCTCAAGACTCAAAATATCTATAGATCACAAAAACTCGATCATGATGTCCAGTTTTTGTTATTACTTGTGTTTACCTTCCCCATGCTGCCCTGACATCAGCTCAATGTTGTCTAACGTGTAACCCATTCCTCTAAAAGCAGCGCCCTACTTTACCATCAGTAGAACCATTAACCACCTATCAACACGAGGGTCTCACCATGACTTGCCATTCTTCCTTAACATTCTTAATCTTTTTTTTTCTTCAGTTATGCTGTACTTAAAGTCATTTCCTCTTTTGATTTACCGCCCTCACAGCAAACAGCACATTCTTCTGCTCGTAGACTTCAAAGGCGGTTATGAGAACCCTTTTCTTAGAATGTCTTGGCAAGGTCTCGACCCCCTCCTGCGACCCCTCATAATTGTTCCTGGTTCACTCACACACAGCACCGCCCTTATGCCCTCCATATTAAGACACTGATTACTCTCCTTCCTTTTATTACATCCCTGGAATTACGTGAATGCGTCTTGAATGAAGTGTTAATAAGGCAAGTCGTCGTTACTTGAATATAAATGTTCTTTCGTTAACCATAAACGCATGTGGACTGATGTTAAAGAATTACTTATATCAAATTACCTGAACGTTTTCTTTTCTTGTTTCCATTAAAGTCGCGATTACAAACTTAAGGAGTCTTTGGAATTTCGCTGATCCTTGTGTTATTAAAGTTCAGAAAGTTTTCGTATATTATAAGAACGTGAGTTGCTTTACCGTTTCCCTTAAGATATTATTTAAAGTTTTATCTGGGTTTCATTCGAGTGAAATTTGATAGTGTGAGTCATGACCTTTGATATGCGTAGTTCCTTAGCGTCTTGTTGTGATAAACCAAATGAATATCCGCCCAGCAGACCATTTCTATCCACTAGGGGTCCGTCTTCATCCCTATCCACTTATGTTGGTTGACCGTCTGTCCAACTATCCATGATCATCTACTATAGCGGTGTTAGTCCGCATGCTCATCCATATATGATGTCCCTTGGTATCCGTTCACTACTGGGGGTGTCAGTGTGTCCGTCCTGTCAGTGGTGTCTACATTCCGGTAAAGCTTGTGTCAGAGTTTTTACTATCGGGGTGGCCGTGCTGGTCCCGGCCACCCCACATTTTAGGGTCATTTTATTATCATTGATATTCACGACATTAGTAGATGATTCTCCCATTAAAATGACATTATCTTCGCTCTCAAGTCTCTTACATTTTCGACGTAACATAAAAAAAAAAAATGAGCGCCACTATAGGCAGAGGTCGGGCGTAGCTTTTATAAAACGCATCGGTGTATGGTTAAGGATAAAGCCCAGTTGTTGATTGTCCCTGATGGAGGTCCTTACCGCCCTTTAGTGTTGCACGAATATAGTTTTTTTTTTTAATAATTCACTTTAACTTATGTTCTATATTAGTCGTCAGGTCTCGTAATGATCTGAACCTTTGCACAGCGTTTCCAAAATCTCTTTTATAGGATTAAGTCGTATTTCTGTTAGAGACTACATAATGACACATGCATTTTGTGATAGTGATGATGATGGTGATGGTGAGAGTGTTGGTGAAGTTGGTGATAGTGTTGGTGATGATGGTGACAGTGATGATGTTGGTGAAAATGATGGGAGCGGTAACGGTGATGATGATGGTAATGGTGATGATGATGGATGATGATGATGATGATGATGATGATGATGATGACGATGATGATGATGACGGTGATAGTGGTGACGATGATGGTGATGAAGGTGGTGATGGCGGTGATGAAGATGATGATGATGGTGACGATAACTGGAAACTCTACAGTAGAGTTATCATCCATCCTCCTGTACCGTCACGCATGTGTACTTCAGACGCCTCAGGGGGAAGCGACGACACGAGAAGGAAAAAAAGAAGACATCGGTTGTGTTGACAGCTACTCTGATTATGTCTCCCGGCTTAAAAAACTCTTCAGGTATGAATGAGATCGTACAACAGCCTCCAACGTCATGGGATAAAATTTTGAGACCTTGTCGGTAAATCACTCAACCTCCTTGTATGAATCAACAGCAGAGTCATTGAACGATATTACTGGCATGTCTATATAACGGATTAAGAGAGCTAATTAGGATGAGAGAGTGACCGGGAACTCCCTTGTCTGTTTTTCCCCAAGTGATACTTAAAGTGTCACTCACAATAGTCTCGGTTACTGTCACTTCAATGCTCTCATCTCAACAACACTTCCTCGTAACGCTTCTATTCTACCACGGTATTTATTCAGTCCTCCTAAATAGTCAGTTGTTCTTTTGTCTATTTTGAGCGAGAAAAAGCACTGAGTGACGCTTCAGCCTTTGTTCAAGCGAGTACTGGAGGTTATTCATCACACACAAGTCGATCACAAATAATATGAAATAGAAAGAAGTTTTACAACACGATGGTTAATACCTCAAATAGGAGTGTTATACTTCCATATAAAGATATAAACTATATAAATGATAGATAAACTAGTAGAAAGGTAAAGGTAAACAGGGACATTTATAATTAACTGTTATAAATAGGCCAAAAACAATGACGATTGAAAATTCTTACCAAGTTCAATATTCAATACAGACTCGAAGGATAAAATCATACAATCACACACCTGTTACCATGTAGGATTTTGTCTCTATCATCTCCGGACCATTACACAGACACGGCGTGAGACCAGCCCAGCACCCCCAGAGGTGTGCCATCAGGTGCAGCAGAGGATGATGAGTTACCTGAAGGAATTATCTTGATCCACACAAACCCAGATTACTCTTTAATAATAAGTTGTTTATGAATGAGTCCATTTGCTACGTCCACCACGTTACTTCAGAAGATATGTTATAAAGGAATTCTGTGTAAGTCTGAAGGTAAACTATATTCTTGATTGTGTCAAGTGATTTGTGATAAATATTCCGTTCCGTAGGAGAGGAAGGATGATAATACTGGTGTGTGTGTGTGTGTGTGTACACAGGGTGGTGTAATAAGTCTAGTGCTGCAGCATTATGCTAGTGTTAGGTGCAAGCACTGCTTGCTTCCTCTCGCGTTCAGCTACCTCAGCTGGCTAGCCTTCATGGTGAACAGGGAAGCAACTCACATAAGTCTTCCCCTGCCAGTATACAGCCTACTCTTCCTCAGCAGGTGTGCTGCATACAACTCCACTATCACCAATACCTTGTTTTGGCAGGCCAACAAGTTCACGGGTTTGTGGCAACACCCACGATCCAAACATTGGCATCTCATTTACTACATTATTTTCAGAGAAAGAGCCACCACCATGAATCTGTAGGATCCAGGGGTAGCACATGCTTTCAGAGAGAAGCTCGAACAGGGGCTGGTAAACAACCCGACAACAAACAACCCAAATCCCAGTGCCGAATGGGGTATTCTCGACACTGTCATGACAAAAACCTACAGAGAGACCCTCGGCCAGATCGAAAGAATACACCAGGACTGGTTTGATGAAAATGACCCGGAAATGAACGTACTCTTCGATGATAAACGTGCTGCTTTAACTGACTGGAAGAACAACCCTCAGTCTCGGAAGGAAGCTGATACCCCCCACAAGAAGAAGGCGGTGGCCCAGCGTGAACTTTGCATTCTTAATATGCGGGAATTTTTCAATTCCACTTAACCATTTTATGGGCCAATCACTCTCGGGGCAACCCCCCTCCTCTCATCTGATGGTAACTCCCTAATTAAAGATGAAGAAGGCATCCTTCAGCGCTGGAAAAGGCACTACCATTCGCTGCATAACCGAAACACCGATGTGGATGTCCTGACTTACCCAGGCATTCCTTCAGCATCCAGAGCTAACCCATCTCAGCTATCCTCCATCCCTGGATGAAGTAGCTACTGCCATCAAACAGAAGAAAACTAACAAAGCCGCCCGGCCTGATGGAATCCCAGCCGAGGAGCATAAAGCAGGAGGACTTCTGCTTACCAGACGTCTCCAATTTCTCCCGGAGAATACAGTATATGGGATAAGGAGGAAATACGCCAAGGGACATCGGTCAGACTGTGTCAACTGCAGTGGGATCTCGCTAATGTCCATAACTGGCAAGATTATCGCCCGAATCCTCCTAAACAGACTTTTTCCTGAGATGGAAAACTTCCTCCCAGAATCTCAATGTGGCTTTAGAGTATCACGTGCCACCATTGACATGATATTTGCTGCCCGTCAGATACAGGAAAGTGTAGAAGGCTGCATCGTGACCTGTATATGGCCTTCATTGTCCTTACCAAGGCCTTCGACTCGGTCAACAGGGAAACCCTCTGGAGGACACTCAGTCGTTTTGGCTGCCCATCAAAATCGTGGAGTTGCCTCACATAGCATGAACGGTAGTGTCCTGCACAATGACACCTAGTCTAAGTTCTTCCCCCATCCAAATGGGGGTAAAACAAGGGTGTGTACTGGCACCAATTCTCTTTCCCATTTCCTTGGCTGCCTTCTTTACTTGTGCCCTGTGCCGAATTAGCCGGTGGGGTGGACATCCAGTACCAGAAGAAAGGACTTTCCAACATAAGACGACTCTAGGCTGGAGCAAAGTTGTCGGCAGTTTTCCATTACTGAACTTCGGTATGAGGTCGACCTCGCTCTCGTCGCTCACACTGAATGCGACCTACAGAAGATCCTGAACACCTACGCCGATGCATACACACACTTCGGCCTTGAAGTTAATGTATGTAAGACTCAGATTATCTTTCAGCCTGCCCCTGGTTCAGCCACATCTCCACCATCCATCCAGCTTAGCATACTACCCTCTCTAATGTTTCCCACTTTCAGTATCTCGGTTCCCACCTGTCCGCCACTGCGGACATCGATGAAAAGATTCAACATCGGATCAGATGTGCATCTCAAGCCTTTGGCAGGCTCTGTACCTGTGTCTTCAGCTGCAGGAAGCTGAAATTATCTATAAAGTTGCACATATATCTATCAGTGGTCCTCCCCACCCTGCTGTATGGCAGCGAGACATGGGTCACATGCAGGAGGCTCCTCAGGGGACTTGAAAACTTTCACCAACATAGGCTACGTTCCATCCTCTGAGTTTGCTAGAAACACAAGAGAACTACTGCCAGTAATCTCACTGATACCAACTGTAGGAGCATCGAGGCTGCCATTATCCAGGAACAACCACGTTAGACTGGCCATGTTATCTGCATGGACGACAGTAGACTGTCAAAGTAACAACTTTACAGTCTATTAACGTATCGTTGGCGGGCAACGGAAAAAGTATATGAAAAAAGTGCCAAATCAACCCCATTACGTGGGAGATGATCACTTCACACCTTAACGCTTGGAGGAGCACGACATGAGAAGATGTCAGTACTTTAAAGTTAGCACGACTGCATACCAAGACAAAAAGTGCCAGCGCCGGAAAAACGCTGCCACCGCCAATACCACAGTACTGTAGATGTAACCATGCACACGTGACACATTTATAGACGGTTCTGCCGGTCCCATATCGGCCTCTCGAGTCACCTCAGAGCTCACCAACGAAGGTGACATCCTTAATAACTCATATCATTGTATCATAGCTGGATGATGGTCATACTCGATTCCGAGTGAGAGTAAATTAGTAGTAAAGACTAACTGTTTTGTGCTTTCTCAGTCGATGTGTGTACTTAATATTTGTCTAAAATGTGTTCCAGTGTATATAGTGTTTTATGTGTACCTCTCACTTGCACACACACCGAATTTCCATACACACGCAGAAACATACACTCATTCCTCTCAAACACATGTACTTTACTACACTTACACTACCCCACATGCATATTGAATTTATCGACTTCACACACACACACACACACACACACACACACACACACACACACACACACACACACACACACACTTAGGTCACTTGGGACACCCACGCCAGAGCTGAGGACCATCTACAACGCCTTTATTCTACCCAAACTAACGTATGTTTCACCAGCCTGGTCGTCTTCTCTCAACTCCACCCAACAACGTCGGCTGGAGAAGATACAGAAAAGGGCCTGCAGAATCATCCTCGGCGCAGAATACTCCGGCTACACCAACGCTCTCTCCACCCTGGAAATACAATCCCTCAGTGACCTCCACCACCAAGCACTGGCAAGGTTTGGCAGTGAACTAATGCACCACCCTCGTCATCGCCACCTCCTGCCACCGGCAGTCCCCTACCCATCTCGCGCAGTCCACCAACAAAATTCAACCCATAAGAGCCCGCACCGATAGATATAAGAATAGCACCATCCCATCTATTGTTAAAATAATAAACAACTCCTGATTTATGTACTGTACAGCCCTGTAAATGTATTCAACGCATATTATATCATTATGTCTAAATCAAATGTAAGTCTATATTTTCAGCCACCGGCTGCAACTCTATTAACAAACCGTTTATTATTATTATTATTATTATTATTATTATTATTATTATTATGATTATTATTATTACACACACACACACACACACACACCTTCGCAACCGAGTCATCCGCGAAATACGCACTACAAAGAAGTCTCACTACCCAACCAAATTGCAACACCTGAACAGACCACCATCAGTCAGTGGTGTGGTAAGCTTAAAGAACTGTGTGGACTAAACAATAAGACTCACCCCCTCCCCTTCCTTAGTCATCTCACTAATGTTGACGCAGCTGAGCAATCAAATAACCATTTCACTACTATATGCCAGACGCTTCCCCGGCTTGACACAACCACTCTCCCTGCTTACCTACCAGCCCCCTTTCCCACTGACTTAGTAGAAGAATTTGAAGTAGCAAAACGTCTGGACAAACTGAAGTTAAAACGCTCCACCACCCCCATTGACTTACCAATGAAACTCTTCAAGGAATTCTCCCCGGAGCTTGCTAAACCCCTCTGCTCCATCATCAATGCTTCCTTCAGCCAAGCCAGATGCCCAGCTGACTGGAAGACTTCATATGTGTCACCAGTGCCCAAGTCAACCAGCCCACAATCCTTAAATCAGCTCCGACCCATTGCAATCACCCCAATACCCAGCTTAATGTATGAAAGTTTTGTGTTTGACTGGGCCTATGCTGATATGGCAGGAGCAGTAGATCCTCAGCAATTGGTAATATGAAAACTTCCTCCACCACTCACTGTCTTATCAGCTTTCTCGACTACACATACCGCCATCTGGAGAAACGAAAAACGTCTGTAGCTGTCGCCTTCACTGACTTCACTAAGGCATTCGACCTAGTCGACCACAATTTAATCATCGACAAAACTATCGACCTCGAGTTTCGAAGAAGTCTTATACCATGGCTTACAGACTTCCTCAGTAACCGACGCCAAGCTGTACGCTTCCGAGGGCCTGTCTCCACCTTTCAGTCACTCACCCGTGGCGTCCCCCAAGGCACCAAGATGGGACCACTATGCTTCCTTATGCTTATCAATGATGCCCTAAGAGAAACCCCTGCTCGCTGGAAATATGTCGACGACTCCACCATTGGGATCAGCGTCAACAATTCTGCTCCCGACTATACCGCCCTTCAGGATTTATTGAACAGTCTCCAAAACTGGGCCACCAACAACCACGTCACCATCAACCATACCAAGACCATGGTTATGCACATCAACCTCTCCTCTGACGTTGTCCCACCCCCTTCCATTACTTTAGGTCCAAACACACACCAGGTTGTAGGTTCCACTAAGCTCTTCGGCGTCACCATAAACAACAAACTAAATTGAAAGCCACACGTCAGTGAAGTTGTCAAATCCTCCAGTTTCCGTCACGACCTCCTCCGCCAACTCAAGTCCCTCGGAGTTCCTACCCCCGAGCTCTTCATTGTTTACTCAACATTCATACTTCCCAAGCTCACCTATGCCTCCCCTACCTGGTCTTCCTCCCCAAATGCCACACAACGTAAACACCTAGAAAAAGTGCAAAAGAGGGCATGCAAGATTATTCTCTCCACTTCCTACTCCACATATCAAGAAGCGCTCAACACACTGACCATCTCGGACCTCACTGACCATCACCACGACCTCATCTGCAAATTTGGTGAGAAGCTTCTGCCCCATCCTCGACATCGGCTCCTACTACCACCCGAGATCCCTCACCCGAGAATTGCTGTTCGACACCACAACCGCATCCAGCCCACACGAGCACGAACTGACCGCTATAAGAACAGCCCAGTCCCAACCATTGTAAAAATTATCAATAACTTGTAATCAACCAGTGTATTCACTCCCAGTCAATCGTACTTCTTGCACTGTCACTATGTTGAAATGCACTGTAGTTTGAGCTTCTCCCCACCTAGTTATTATATATTATATTTGTATCAATTATGTTACTTGTATATTATTTGTAAATCAAGAGACCCATTCCCAAACTATGTACAGGTAACTGTATATTTACAGCCCTACGGCTGCCATGCTCTTTCAATAAACCGTTAATTATTATTATTATTATTATTATTATTATTATTATTGAACACACACACACACACACACACACACACACACACACACACACACACACACAGGCGTAATAGCAATGACGTGAACAGTCTTAATTAACTTACATATTTTATTATCCCTAATTAATGAAATTTCATGAATTCTTTAGTGAGCTTCCTTGACATGCAGAGTCCGCAACAGTCACGCATAAAGACCGCAGGCACAGTGGGGGCCTGACGCAAACACGCAGTATTCATTACGTGTGCCCTTGATCGTGTGTGTGTGTGTGTGTGTGTGTGTGTGTGTGTTTTGGAGGCATAACACAGAAAATTTACACAGGAACTTCACCACACTCTTCCCAGTTGAGCAACTCAGCTCCAGATACTCCTCCCCACACCTCCCCACTTCCAATCCCTCCTATCACCTCCCGACCTCCACTCCCTCCCCACCTTCACTCTCCCCACTTTTTATCCCTCCCCACACTTTCCCACCTCCACCCCCTCCCCACATCTCTCCACGTCCACGCCCTCCCCACACCTCCCCATCTCCACTACCCCCACCTCCACTCACTTATCACACCTCCCCATCTCTACTCCCTCCCCACCTCCACGCTCTCCCCACACCTCCTCACATCCCCATATCTCCCCATCTTCACACCTTCACTCCCTCTCCACACCTCCCCACCTCCACTACCCCCACCTCCACTCACTTATCACACCTCCCCATCTCTACTCCCTCCCCACCTCCACGCTCTCCCCACACCTCCTCACATCCCCATACCTCCCCAGCTCCCCACCTTCACTCTCTCCCCATTTTTTATCCCTGTCCATACTTCCCCACCCCCACGGCCTCTCCATACCTCCCCACCTCCACTTCCTCTCCACCTCCCCACACCTCTCTGCCTGCCCACCTCCCCACCTCCACTCCCTCCCCACACCTCTCCACCTCTTTGCCTGCCCACACCTCCCCACCTCCACTCCCTCCCCACACCTCTCCACCTCTTTGCCTGCCCACACCTCCCCACCTCCACTCCCTCCCCACACCTCTCCACCTCTTTGCCTGCCCACACTTCCCCACCTCCACTCCCTCCCCACACCTCAGCACCTCCCCACCTCCACTCCCTCCCCACACCTCTCCACCTCTTTGCCTGCCCACACCTCTCCACCTCTTTGCCTCCCCACACCTCAGCACCTCCCCACCTCCACTCCCTCCCCACACCTCAGCACCCCCCCACCTCCACTTCCTCTCCACCTCCCCACACCTCTCACTTCTCTGCCTGCCCACACCTCCCCACCTCCACTCCCTCCCCACACCTCAGCACCTCCCCACCTCCACTTCCTACACTGTAATAAATCCTTTTATTTTACCTTTTACTTTTTCTTCTTAGTTCTTAATCCTTACTTCTACTCTTAGCCTTTCTCTGTATACTCGTGAGATGGAGGAGGCGAGAGGGGAGTGAGAGGAGAGGGTGAGGTAACGAGAGATGCTAGCTGCTGGTTTGTGGTTAGATCTGGCTTTGCACGGAGGGGAGAGGTGAGCGGGAGAATGGACACTACACGACTTAGATATACAGTATATATACGTATCGCCATGCTGACCTGCTGATTAGACACACGACTACACTTAACCAATTCTAACCAGACTCTCTCCTAAAACAAAGGCGGCCTACAGAACATCACGTGTTCATGATGTCACGTCTCACAGGCTCTCCTTATTGGTTCAGCCCTAAGGCATTCACACTCACAGGTCACTGCGATTGGCTCACGCTTGGTGGGAAATACTTAGACTTTTTGGCGGGACTTTCACCCCCTATCTCTACTCCCTCCCTACCTCTCTGCTTGCCCACACCTCCCCACCCCCACCTTCTCCCCACACCTCCCCATCTTCACTCTCTGCCCACACCTCATCACCTCTCTGCCTGCCCACACCTCCCCATCTTCACTCTCTGCCCACACCTCATCACCTCTCTGCATGCCCACACCTCCCCACCCCACTTTCTCCCCACACCTCCCCATCTTCACTCTCTGCCCACACCTCATCACCTCTCTGCCTGCCCACTCCTCCCCACCTCTCTGCCTGCCCACACCTCTTCACCCCACTTTCTCCCCACACCTCCCTATCTCCACTCCCTCCCCACACCTCCCTATGTTCACTCTCTGCCCACACCTCATCACCTCTCTGCCTCCGGGAGTTATTATAACATCGAAAACATCTTCCATCCTATGTTCCGGTGGATGTGGTCTTGCGTCATGGTGGATGTTGTCTTGCGTCATGGTGGATGTTGTCTTGCATCATGGTGGATGATGTCTTGCACCTCGGTGGATGATGTCTTGTGTCATAGTAGATGTTGTCTTGCACACTGGTGGATGTGTCTTGCGCCATGGAGGATGATATCTTGAGCCACGGTGGATGTTGTCTTGCGTCATGGTGGATGATGGTCATGCACCACAGTGGATGATGTTTTACGTCATTGTGAATGTTGTTTTGCATCATGGTGGATGTTGTCTTGCGTTATGGTGGATGATATCATTGCGTCATGGTGGAGGATGTCTTGCACGACAGTGGATGATGTTTTGCGTCAATGTGGATGTTGTTTTGCGTCAGGGTGGATATTTTATTGCGCCATGGTGGAATTACGGAGGATACGGTGACTCATTAACTACAGTCCCGTTTTTTCCCCTTAGTGTGTCGACCAGGAGACCGATGGATGCATGCATTCGGTTGTGTTTGTGTTTCAGACACACAAACAGACAGACAGGAGATGGACAACAAAAACAATTCAATCAGTTCAATCAGCGATGTGTTTCATTTTTAAATCACCATTTTAGACATTAAAATATATTCTCTCAAGATTAAATTGTCACATGCTAGCTGCCTTCCTGTTGCAGCATATATATATATATATATATATATATATATATATATATATATATATATATATATATATATATATATATATATATATGTATATATGTATATATATATATATATATATATATTAGGGTGGTCCCGAAATTTTTTTTGGTTTAAATTTCAACGACCACCCTGCCTAAGTGTGTGTATACTATTAAAACAATGATCTGTCATTTTTTTAAAAAATTTGGATAAAATTTAGAGGTGCCACAAAGACTATCTAGTTTTTATATTGAACAAGTACCGGTAAATGTGTAAATCGTATACAATACATAGTCAATATCAATACAGTTAGTTGTTAATAGTTGTAATACAGCAAAATCAATGAAATTTAGCAACACAGGTCATTCTTCTTGAGTGCCTCTATTACAGTCCTTTTTAGAGAATTTGGAAAGTTCTTTCGATGATCACTGACCACCTGGAGTAGAAATTGGCGTTGTTCCTCATCCTTTGTTATTACATGGATGTAATCTTGGATGAGTGCCACACCTCTCTCAGCCACATCGTTAACCACTTTCATTGTCTTGAGCTTCTTTTGTGCTTTGCAATAACCTGCATTAGTTTGCCACAAAGATGGGGACAACTGTAGAAAGTCAGTTGGCAGATTGAGCATGTCAAAAAATTTACTTGTTGCAGAAGACACAAAATCTTCAAGGTGAATGTCATTCACGTCTTGAGGCTTAACCACTGCCTTCATGCCGTTACCATTTTGAGCCTTTTTTAGACTGTCCACCATCCTCTGCTTTGTTTCATCACCAACATTCATATCAAAGAAGGCAAAGCCAACAACTTCTTCATTGAGGTACCACAGATGATTGATAAATTTGCGGCAAGCCTCTTCTGAAACCTCCTTGTCAACTTTTCTGTAGTCAGAAATCTTCTTCAGGAAGAGCAGGTCATTTTCTGGAGCTTGAACTGGCAAAGTAGCCAGGAACCATGCTTTAAAGTATACAAGGACAGCAAATCGAACCACCCTACCGAGTCCTTTGACTTCTCGGGCTGTCAACTTGAATTGTGACCGGAACATCCATATTTTGAAGGAATACAACAGCTTTGCCATCCTCCTGGCTCTGTGCATGGCCCCAGGTTTCCTGAAAGATATCTTGCGGTGTGGAGTTCCTCCCAGGAATATAACAACCAATTCGAGTAATTCTCTATAGTCTTCCCGTGGCTGATTATCATTAAGGAAGCTCAATGCATTTTTCAGCAGACCTTCTCGATTTTCAGTCACAACCAAATCCATTTCTTGATCAGTGGCAGCTGTACTGTAGTCACTCTGCACAATGTTGGGCCAAAATGCTTGAAATCTCTTAAAAACAAGTATATCTGGCCCAGTTGATGGACCCATTACACGGTCAAATACTCCACCGATCACAACCTCATGCACATGATGACGGCATGGCAACCGTAGGAGATTTTTCTCCAGTTTAATTTCGATGAGCTTACAGGCCCCAGTGTGGCGTCCAGTGTTGCTGCTTGTAGTGTCAAAAGACATTGCCACTATATAGTCTTTTAATTTCCAATCTTTGACCACTTCAACCACAGCATTAGCCATCGCTTCACCAGTTCCATTGGGCAACTTTGATACATTCAGCAATTGTTCATTCTCTTCATAGGACACAATGATTGGCAATCGATCATAAGTTTCTTTACCACCAGCTGTTTCAGGAAGTAGCTTTCCATCCCAATGAACAACAAGAGGGATTGTTGGATCAAGATTAAGTATAAATTGTTCTTTGGCAGACTTAAAAGACTGAACTCTCAACTTCATTCTTGATTGTCGAATTGTCTTCCGGTTGACTGCTATGTCTTCCACGTTGTGACCTAAAGTTTGAGCTGCTGCAGCAATCAAATGCACAGCATCACGATCACTAGTCTTGGTGCGATCTAGTGCTTTGGCCAGAACAGGGGACATTATGTTTTTTGCACGTGGTTTCCCAGGTTTTGATTTTTTGGGAGGAGAACACTCTGACGCTGAAGAATTTACTTGTTCCTCAGACTCAGATGATGATGAGAATGGCGGATTCATTCCTTGTTTTTCATCTTCTTTTGTTTTCTGTGCCAAAGCTTTTGAAAAGCGAGCACGTTCTTCTTCTTTTCGTATTGCCAAGCGGACTTCTTTTGCTGCTAGTTCTTTATCAACTCTACCCAAGTATCCTTTCCTTCCATCTCGTTGTGCTAGAAGGAATTGTGTCAAGTTGTGCCCCTGGCTGGTGGCACCCCTAAACATCCCTCAATTTGGTTGAAATTGTTTGGGTTATATTATTTTGGTAGTTCTTATAAAAGGGCAGGGTGGTTGTGATCATATTCTGAAAAAAAAATTTTAACCCCCATTTCGGGACCACCCTAATATATATATATATGTGTATGTGTGTGTGTGTGTGTGTGTGTGTGTTGTATATTTTGTAAACATACGTACAGTTGTGGACAAAATTCCCCGGACACTTGGCAGTATATTTTCGATATACTTAAGGATCGTTAGGCGAGGGGGAATGAATTTTATCGTATTTTTTTCTTCAAAGTTTCTTTGAATTAAGATGAGTTCTTTTTTTTTCCATTTTGTAATTCAGACATAATATGTGAAGAAAAGCAGCCATATTTGACACACATCAATCTTATATATGACCCAAAAATAGACGCTAGATATTACAAAGAACTGATGGTATGTTGTCCATAACTGTACAATATGTGTATTGCCGGAGACACTCCAATCACGCGCCGGTGTCGTTCGTGATTATTTTTCCTCATCGGTACAACCATCGTCCATTGTCACACACAAACTGTTCCTGAGACTTAACACAATGAGGAATATCAACTCTTTCATCACCTCCGTACACAAAAACGTGGAGGGGCACGTGTTGTGCCACGTGCCCACCCTCGCCACACTGCCTCTATCATAAACTATGTGGTATAACAATCGCCTCGCTCACCCACCAGAAACACTCTTATCAATCACCTCATTATCACCTCAGACCACCTCAGAGTTAGGTACCCGTGTGTCAAGCTAGTACTAAATGGGGATTATAACGCAATTGACACCATTGATATCAAGGATCAGCTACTGATATCGAGGACCAGTTGCTACTATCACATGCTGTGAACTTCCCTAAGCACGGTCAAAACACCCTTGACCTTTTCTTAACTGCCTCTTATTGGGTGTAATACACACACCTGTCAGTGTTCTGGTCTCCATCTCTCACTACCAACCAAATGCAGAGCCCTTACATCAAGACCTACAGGTCAATTACTGACTCTGCAATGCGTCTCTTCGGAGAGTGGATTGTTCACCATCCCTGGACTGAAATATTAAGTGTAGATGACATAAGCATCAAATGGACAAATTATATCAACACCTTCATGGTAGCTCACCACCACTTCTTCCCCGAGAAGTCCGTCAGATTACACCCAGCTGACTTGCCCTGGATCACACCTCGGATCAAAAGACCTATGCAACAGAGAAACAGGAGCTTTTATTGTCAACGACAACAACCGTTATAGGACCCTTTGTAATAAAGTCATCCGTGAAATACGCGAGGTAAAGAAGTCTTACTACCCGACCAGGCTGCAACACCTGAAGCAGACCAACATCAGTCAGTGGTATGTTAAGTTTAAAGAACTCTGTGGACTAAACAATAAGACACATCCCCTACTTTCCTTAGCCATTTCACTAATGGTGACAAGTTAAGCAATCTAGCAACCATTTCGCCACTATATGCCAGACGCTCCCCCAGCTTGACATAACTTGTCCCCTCTCCCCACTAATTAGTGGAAGAATTTGAAGTAGCAAGGATGTTGACAAACTCAAGATCCAGCACTTCACCCCCCCCCCCCCCCCCATTGACCTACCAATGAAACTCTACAAGGAGTTCTCCCCGGAACTAGCTAAACCCCTCTGCTCCATCACCAATGCTTCCCCCTGTCAAGCAAGATGCCCAGCTGACTGGAAGACTTCTTCTATCACCTGTACCCACGTCAACTAGCCCACAATCTTTTAACGAGTTACGACCCATTGCCATTACCCACAATACCCAGGTCTATCTACGAAAGTTTCGTTTTTGACTGGCTTATAGATCTTCAGCAAATTGACACTGTTTAAACTTCTTCCACCACCCGCTGTCTCGCCATCTTTCTCGATTACATTTACCGCCAACTTGAAAAAAGTAAGACGTCTGGAGCTGTCACCTCTATTGACTTCACCAAGGCATTCGATTTAGTCAATCAAAATTTAATTATCATCAAAGCCATCTACTTCGATTTTCGGAGAAGTCTCACACCATGACTCACGGACTTCCTCAGTGACTGACGACAAGCTATATGCTTCCGAGGAGTTGTCTCCACCTTTCAGTCACTCACTTGTGGCGTCCCTTAAAGCACCAAGATGTGACCGCTCTGCTTCCGTATAGTAAAAGTGACGCCCACGCATGCCTACGCCCACGATAGTCAACCGTTACAAAGGTAATTTGAAAATAATTGGCTTGTGGGGCCCTGTGTGTTTACAGTGCCCCGTCAAGCGACAATTACCCCAATTCTTCACCATTCGTTATCCCCTTGACTACACCTATATTGTGAACTGGCCAATCAGTAGAATAAGTGCCTAAAGAATCTTTGAAAAACAGACTGATTGGATACTCAGAATATACTTTCTACAGCTGAGAATTTTTTTTTAGAAGTATTCTGAGTTTAGCGCTAGGTGTGCTATGGTCTGGCTGGGCATCTGTGTGTGGGCTGGCGACAACAGATTGATGAATGTTTCTCTGTAGTCGTACGGCTGTATAGTGAATTCCCTCCCTCACGGTATAGTTAGAAATAGGAATAAGATATATTGTGTAACTTCAGATCACGTCTTTTGTTGAATAAATTTGATTAACCAGATATCACTTTACACTTCCCCTGACTAATATAATAACAACAATGGGACCCCAGTCACAGATGGGTGAGTACAAGTAAAGAAACAAGTGAACCACCTTTAATTAAACTAAAGTGCCTGCACACGAGCAATTAAAGTAGGTAAAACACCACCTTATGTTATATCTCCAACCTTATCAACGATGGAACCTGACTACAGAGCTCTCTAGAATACTGTATACTAATCTCCAAAATTAAGCCACCAACAACCATGTCACCATCAACCATGTCAAGGCCATGGTTATGCACATCAACCTCTCCTCCGACCATGTTCCACCTCCCTCCACCACACTGCCCCCCAACACACTCCAGGTTGTAGACTCCATCAAGCTCCTCGTCGTCACTATAGATAACACACTGAATTGGAAAGCACACGTCAGTGCGATTGTCAAATCCTCAAGCTTTCTCCTCCACTTCCTCCAACGTCGCAAGTCTCACGGAGTTCACGCACCTGAGCTCTTTCACACTCTTATATACTTCCTTAGCTCACTTATGCTTCTCCTGTCTAATCTTTCTCCTTAAATCCCACACAGTGAGGGCTTCCAGATTAGAGTGCAGAAGTGGGCGTGGAAATTTAGGTAGAAGAAGCTTCCACACCATCCACGTCACCCTCTTCTGTTCCCATATGAAATCCCTCGGCCGAGAATTGCATTTCGACACTACGACCACTTCCAGCCCATACGACCGCGTGCTGATCGCTGTAAGAACTGTCCAATCCCAATCAATGTAAAAGTCATCAACAACTCGTAGTTAACCTGTGTGTTCACCCCTTGCCATTCTTATTTTTGTACTGTAACTGAGTTGAAATCTTGTTATATATTATATCTTATATATGTACCACTAATATCACTTGTATATTACTATTCAATCAAGTGACACTCCACAATTATGTAACTGTTATCATCTCTTTTTTATTGTATATTTTATTCTTTTGGTTGCCACGTTTTCTCAATAAACCGTTAATTAATATTACTATCACCATTATTATGACACACACACTTCCTCTCAAGAACTCAATGCTGTGCACACTGTCACAATGGTTTCTGTCAGTCTTCTAGCCAACATCTTCAGATGATAATGTTGTTTTTACTCTTGGTCTTTGTTGAAGCTAACACTAAAACTAGAAAACTTAAATGAATACATTGTTCATGATAAGATTTTGTGAAAAAATTATTTGTATTTTATTTTCCAAGATAACATTATAATAGAAACCAATCTTGACGTAGTTCTTTCATGCTAACATTAAAAGGAAAATCTGTTTTCAATCGGTTTCATTCAGCTTAGAGCGCTGTTTTCCAATTTTTCAAGACAACTTTAAATAAAAAAAAGTATTGTCATTGTATTCTCTAAGTTAAAAAATAAATAAAAATACAACATTTTTTTCTATTTTTTTCAAGTCAGCATAAAAGTAATATCTTTTATATCCCGTTCCTCATGTTAACATTAAATGAGAAAGCCACATCCCTTAGTTGTAGAAGTCAACAATATACTTAATAACCAAAACATTTGTTTTTGTACGTCAACATTAAAGACCAATATTCATTTTATTATCTATCTCTTAATGTAACAGAAAACACACCGAAGACTTACAGTGTTCTGAACAACTCTTTTATCAGTTCACTTTAGATTAAAAAACTGTTTTCACTGGTTTTCATTCTACGTTTTGATTATGATGTTTGGAACCTGTTTTATCCTGTTCTGACCTCGTACTTGCCCCGTTTTAACCTCGTTTTATGATATTTTTAACCTGTTACATCCCGTTTCTTAATCTCTTCTTGTTTACCCCGTTTTTTCTGCACCTCTCCAGCCACAACTATAAAATATAAAAACCACTTAAACTCGGTGTACACAAACATAACGTCCTTCTCATTATGAACTTTACTCCAGCCAACGTTAAAATAAAACCATAAATAGATACAAAATATAGCATGGGTGTTATAAGTACAGTATATATCTTTCCCGTCATGGATTTGTGTTCCAGCACTTCTTCCAGTATTATACTCGCTCACAGTATGATACGAGGGTTTCCATGTACCCATAGAAGTGTGAGTCATATTGGATATCATACTTCTTGACTCAACTTCAGTATCATACAATATATGGTAGTTGTTTATGTGTACACACACACACACACACACACACACACATGACCACGTGAGGACCTTCATATCAACACCCGAGGACGAGTTACTACACCACGTGAACACCACACCTTCCGGTGTCCCCATGACCACGTGAGGTCCTTCATATCAACACCCGAGGACGAGTTACTGCACCACGTGAACACCACACCACCCGATGTCCCATGACCAGCCCAGGCCCGGGCCATCAACTGTAAACTATAATTTGTATGTTCAATTCATGTTCCTTCTCCTTTCAGTAATAAAAGCTTTTGTTAAACGACCCACCTACCCCATGTCTTTGCATGTAATAAGTCATGTTTGTCCAATGATTATTTTCAGCCTTCGGGCTGCAGAACTTTTTCAATAAACCGTTAATTATTATTATTACACACACACACACAATCTATGTATGAAACATTGTGGTATAAACACGCAACGTCTAAGTTTTCTTGACGAAAGTTAATCAGAGTTGACGTACCTGAAGGCAGATAAGCACTAAGAAGTATCTATCTATCTATCTATAAGTATTCCAATTTCCTCACAAACATTACCTTTATAGAAAAGTATTATTAAAAAGCATTAGTCATGATACATCATACTGAATAGTTAATGAACTTTTATTCCATCTGCCTTTATGTATTCAATCATTTCTATAAGATATTTCCCCCCAAGAAAGGTAAACAGGAGCAGAGATGTAATTCTTGATACCAGACATAATACTTAATAGTTAATTAAACGTTATTGTATATATGTTTCTTTAAGTGTATTCCCCGCTGAGTTACAAGTTTATGTTCTAAATTCCCATCAAGAGACGTTCAGAATACTGCAGCAAATATTCTTTCATCTCGTGACAGATTTGTACCCAAGAAAGTTGATACCGAGTAAATTGTATATTTTTTTCTTATTATTGAAGATATGTTCACAAACTGCTGAAAAAAATATATAACAGAATCCGCCTGAGCAGGAGGCAAGGAAATTACTTTATAGATTTTTACTTTTCATTCAACGACGTATCATGGCCACACTCTGAGTTTTCCAATAATATAGAAATAAACATTTAATATTTTATAAATGCGTTGGCGTCACGGGGGAGAGGAGGGGGGGGGGGGGGGCGTGGGCTCTCGTGCAAGGAAAGTGGTATTGTGGTCCTCCAGCTGCCTGTGATGTACTCCCAACTTACTATTTCCCCTTAGAAAAGTTAAATTCCGCAACAGATAGAGTGAAATCAATTAAACATTTGTCGTCTGTCAAGGAGAATCAACTTGGTATGCAGAGGGACTTGGCGGGAAGCTTGGTGAGTCAGTATGGTGGCTGAGAGTCATGTTATATCCGGCGTGCGAGAGTTGAGGATACGAGGAAATGTGTGAGCATGTATTATATTTTTGTGCTTGGTACCTTAGTCCTCTTCTATCATTTTCCACTCTTAGCCTTCCTATTCTTTCCCTCTTCTTCACTTCTTTGAGGCTTCTGTATACATTGATTCATCCCCACACAACAAAGAGACACAGAGAGAGAGAGAGAGAGAGAGGGGGGGGGGGGCATTTTATACTGACTGACCAAGAGATACATTCTCACCAAACCTTCACAAACCAGTCTGCACTCAAACTCAATTTACGATTCAATATTTTCATTATTCATGATCTTACACAACATTCTACATTTACTATTTGATTAAAAAGAGAAAAGTTTGCCCAGCACACCTGCACGGTACACCGGGCCACCCTCTCACCATCAAGCACCACGTCGCTCAACATATCAGCTGTTGTTTGTTTACACTGGTGCGGGCACGCGTACACACCTCCTCATAGCTGCCCTGTTAGTGTTACACGCGCTTAAGGGCCATCTTGGGAGTGGGTACGTGCTTGTAAAGTATAGTGGTGTTTAATAATAAGAAGAAGAATAGTATTAATAATGATAATGACAATAATCAAAATAATATCATGGAAATAATAATAATAATAGTAATAATAATAATAATAATAATAATAATAATAATAATAATAATAATAATAATAATAAATATCTTACGATCTTTGGTTACACCACTGAGCCTATATAAAATTTTAAACTATCACATATCTGAGCTCTGCCGTTTTCGCTGCCCCCCAAAATTGATCAGCGTTGTGAGGCAACTCCACGATGGCATGAACGACAGTGTCCTGCACAATGGCACTCAGTCTGAGTTCTTCCCGATCCAAACGGGGGTAAAACAAGGATGTGTACTGGCACCAACTCTCTTTTCTTGGCTGCCTTCCTTACTCGTGCCAGTGCCAACTTAGCCGGCGGGGTGGACAGCGAGTACCGGATGAAGGGTCTTTTCGACATAAGACGACTCCAGGCAGGAACAAAGATATCGGCAGTTTCCATTACTGAACTCCAGTATGCAGATGACCTCACCCTACAGGAGGTCCTGAACACCTACGCAGATGCTTATACACACTTCGGCCTTGAGATGAGTGTACGTAAGACTCAGATCATCTTCCAGCCTGCTCCTGGTTCAGCCACACCTTCACCATCCATCCAGCTGACGGCCTCACCCTCTCTAATGTTACCCACTTTCAGTATCGAGGCTCCTATCTGTCCACCACCGCGGACATCAATGAAGAGATTCAACATCAGATCAGATGTGCATCTCAGACCCTTGGCAGACTCCGTACCCCTGTCTTCAGACGGAGGGAGCTGAAATTATCTACAAAGTTGCACGTATATCGAGCAGTGGTTCCACCCACCGTGCTATATGGCAACATACAGGAGGCACTTCAATTCACTTTAAAACATTCACCAACGTGGTCTACGTTCCATCCTCCGAGTTCGCTGGGAAGACAAGAGAATAAATGCCAGTATTTTCGCTGACATCAACTGTAGGAGCATCAAGGCTACCATTATCCATGAACAACTAGACTAGACTGGCCATGTTTCCCGCATGGACGACAGTAGACTGGCAAAGCAACTATTTTACAATCGCTTAAACGAATGGTAAACGTAACGCTGACGGGCAACGGAAATGGTATCAGGATAGTCTTACGACAAACCTGAAAAAGTGCCAAATCGACCCCCTCACCTGGGAGACGATTACTACACACTGTAACGCTTGGAGGATCATCACACGGGAAGGTGTCGATACTTTCTAGTTAGCCTGACTGCAAACTGAGGCAGACAAGCTCCAGCGCAGGAAAGACGCTGCCGCTGCCCCTTCCGCACTAGATGTATCCCTCCACACGTGCAACATCTTTGGACGACCCTGTCGTCCCCGTATCGGCCTCTCTAGTCACCTCAGAGCTTACAAACAAAGGTGACATCCTTAAATAACTCATATCATTGTATCATAGCTGGATGATCGTCATACACAATTCCGAGTGACAGAAAAATAGTAATAGTGTGTGTGTGTGTGTGTGTGTGTGTGTGTGTGTGTGTAATAATATTCCATAACTATTATAAAATCAGTCATTAATGTGGTGAAGAAAATAGGTGAAACATCCTTGAATTTATTAGTCACATAAAGAACTAATAGCAGGTAAGTCACAATGCTCTATTAAGAAGAATTTGGCTCAATGATATAAACTTATCATGATTACAAGGGATAAACTGCCCCAGTCGTTATAAGTCTTTGATACGAAGTTTTACATAAGGGGTTGGTGATCTCTCTCTAAGCGTTCAGTTCTTAGGTTGGGCTGTAGTGGTGAAGGTCATGAGGCGTATTTATGAATGGAGCTTGAAGTAGGTAGGAAGAGGTGACGGTGTTAAGGGTTATGTGATTAACAGTTTCAGAGTTACAGACAATTCTTGTGACTTGTATATTTACTTCCCAGAATAATACTCCGTACGTGTTTCTATACTTATGTTGTCCTGTTTGTAATCACACTGGAGCTACTGTACATGCCAGGTGTCACCTTAGATACCCTCAACTATTTACGGCGCTTCGTTAGTCACGTGCTTAACATGATCACTTCCTTCAAATGACGAGTATATATATAACTATAATAACTTAACAAGGTCAACAGTAAATTGAGGAATATTAAACAGGGTTAGAATGGACATATGACCATAACTCCACAGGTTTTGAAATGAAACTGATTTCGTTTTAATTAATTGAATACCAAAACTGAATTTTCTGATGTTAAAAAATATTTGTTATTATGTAACAAAATAGTTTAGATACTCCTTTGAAATGTAAAAAGGTAAAGGTTTAGAGAATGTGACGTAGAATGCTGACCTCAGCAAATACATGTAAGAGTTCAGAGAAATCTTTGATTATAATTTATTCATGTTATTTTTTATTGTAAAGTAACCTGAAGTATTGTATAAGCAAGTAAAATGATTGATTATAACTTTGAAATAATTTTTAAGTTTCAAATTGTTGTAATTCAATTAGAAAATGTTTAAAGTAAGTAAATATCTTATCTCATGATACTAAGTTATTGTTATAAACATATGAATTCCCCAGTAAATAAGAGGTTACCTTTTCAAATAGTAATTACAAGATAAATTCATTACCGTAGATTATGATGACATTATAGATAACTTATAAATAATTAAGACTATTTCATAAATTGGTGAGATAAGGAGAGAAAAGTTAGGATAAATGAAGAGTAAATTTGTGAAATGGTCCGAATGAGTGATTATTGAAAATGTAACAGGTTTAGGAAGACGGATAATGATTTATAAACTTAGAAATAATAAGTGAAAAAATTATATATTAAAGACATATATATAAATATTTAACATAATTAAACTGATACTGTGTGAATTATTAATATAGATGAGAAGATTTTTTAACCAGTAAACGAGCAGAGCCAGACCGAGAGGGAACAGTCTAAGGCAGTGTTTTTCAAACTTTTTTTACTGCGACCCACAGCCAGAACAACAATTTGAATTGCAACCCATTAACCCTAAGTGTAATGATATGAAATGAGTAAATCAAAGACAAACACTGTTCACAATTTTCCTTTATTTAGCATCGACAAAATTCATGTAAATTTCTCATGATCCAGTTATATTTGAATTATATGTATCCAATTGTATGAAAATAAAAATATTCTGATTCATTTTCGCGACCCATTTTTATTTTGCGACCCAATTTATTTATTTCGCGACCCACTGAAGGGTTGGGACCCATAGTTTGAAAACCCCTGGTCTACGGAGTCATTCTCAGACAAGATATTACGGAGAACCATCATGTTTTAGGTCTGTCCCTGAATGATTATATCAGGGTGTTATAAACCTCATCATATATATTAAGATAAACATTTTGTTAGTTATTCACCAGTGATATAATGAATAGTTAATATTACCTCTTATAATGCGTGAAACATATATATGATAATTCTTTATTAATATTTTGATGCACATGTGTGATATTCTTTTAAAGTTTATACTGCATTATAAAGTAATTGGATAAAAATTACTTAACAGTGAACATAAGAAAGAAATATATATATTTTTTTGTATTTGAAATGAATATTGATGTACTAGTTATTAGCTAATGTTTAATATAAATAATTGACCCAAATTATTGTTTTAATGTAAAGAGGTAATATAATAGTGATTGATGTGAATTATTTAATGATTTATTTTACCTGGAATAGATTACTGAAATTAATATTTATTTCAGAGGCTTTAATTGGTATGCTGTAATTTTGTCCAAAGAGGTTCTCAAGTTTTAATTGAATATCCAAATGGAAGAACACTGGATGAGAGAACATTGGATCTGGACTTATTTACATACTAAGTGTAGGAACATTTATGGTTATGAATGGAGTGATATAATTTCACTAGAGAAAGTTTGTGTGTATACCTAGTGAGAAGTTATCACTGGACTTATATCCTTATGATGAATGTTAATGGTAATTAGAAAATAAATATATCATATATTTATGTGATTGATATAATTTCATATATTATTTTTGTTTGTAATTATTAATTTTAGCAAGTTACTATTTGTCTTAATAATGTAAAGTTAAACGTTTAAACTGGGTATTAATTGATCCTGATCATAAGTGAATTCTTCATTGGTGACATTTTTCTTTGGGACCTACAGTACAGTACATCAGGCAACATAAAGATTGAAAACATTAATAGCTGGTGCTACCACTATTTAAAATTACTTACCGCTCACTATCAACTTGAATTACCATGTCGGAATAACAAAGAAAATGGTAGAAAACTCAAATATCTGATAGTGTTAATACGCTACAGTCCACTGTCTCCCTGAAGCAACTCTGGTGACACATACAACAGCAAGATCATCTACTTATTTTGTGAAGGATGTCTTTCTATAAAGCCCTTTAATTATAACCAGAAAAATTAACTGGAGCCTGTTACATACCCTGTGGCTCTCCCCTATACATACAGCTGATATTTAATTGTAATTTAGAGAAGAGAAAATAAATTATTGTAATTCCTTTATTTATCTATCTTCGCATAAATTGACTTCCTGTTGGGTTATGTTAATAATGATGATTCTCCAGAAATATTAAATGTTTACTTTAGGAAGCAAACAAGTAAATAAAACAAATAAACACACACACAAACACACACACACACACACACACACACACACACACACACACACAAACACACACACACACACACACACACACGACCACTCCCTCCTTCCCTTCCTAATGCTTATATTTCTGTAATTCAACAAGGAAGAGAGAGAGAGAGTTTCTGTAACATACGTAAGCACACACAGGTAGACAAATAGACAAACATTACAACTAAGAACCTGTAAGTTGACGAATGAGTCGAGAAGTATGAGGAATGAAGGAGGTGAATGATGATGAGGTTCAACTATAGGAGTCTTACCGGGGGTGACGTTGGCATGAGAGACTGGACAGTGTTGCTACTCTGGTTAGAAAAGATGTGTAATGGAGTGACAAAAACCAATGTAAAGTCCGCACGTCCGTTTCGTAATTAAAAACGTTCTCAATCGATTTCTTCTTTCAATAATTTGCAAGGACATATTTCATTCATTATTTCCCATTTTTCCCATCAATAGAACATAGACGTCTTTACCTCTTAATTATTTCGTAAAGGTTAATTTCTATGAATGGTCTTGCTTGGCCTCCTATCATTATTAAAAATACTCAAAGACCAGCCAGATGATTACCTTTGTCTTCACCACCTCTCAAAAATAATTTCTTTTGATGCTTCCTAAAATAATGTATTTTTCATCTCAATATTTCAAAGTTTATTATTTTTATACATCCGGTTTAAACATACCATGCAGGGTAACACCACCACTCAAATCACCTGATAACAAAATACTTTAACACGGTTTATCATTATGTGTGATTTTCTGCTCAAGTAAAAGTACAGGAATGATCTGTCTGAGAGAGAGAGAGAGAGAGAGAGAGAGAGAGAGAGAGAGAGAGAGAGAGAGAGAGAGAGAGAGAGAGAGAGAAAAAAAAATGCGTGTGTGTGTGTGTTTTGGACCATAGTACTAGTCAGGGCTACCAGTGTTAAAGTAATGGTCGTCAGTTATGTTCACTAATCTAAAAAAAATAATAATACAAAAAAGAAACGTTCAAGCTGTAATAGTTAGCTGTCAGTTTGTTTAAGCTTTAATAAAACTAATAAAATATAATGTTAACCAAGTAATAGTTAGTTGTCGGATTTAAGCTTAGAACTAATATAAAACAGCTTTAACCCAGTGATAATGAGTTTTTTGGTTGTTTAAGCTTAAAACAACGTTAACCCAGAGAAAGTTGTCAGGTTGTTTAAGCTTAGAAAAACGTTAACCCAGCGAAAATTGTCAGGTTGTTTAAGCTTAGAACAGTATTGACTCAATTATGGTTAATTGTCAGGTTGTTAAGCGTAGAACAACATTAACCCAGTGAAAGTTGTCAGGTTTCATTAGCTTAGAACAATATTAACCCAGTGATACTTAGTTGTCAGGTTGTTTAAGATAAAAAAAAAAGTCATGAAAAAGTGAAAAACTATAACCTAGTGATAATTGTCAGGTGGTTGAGAGCTTTTTAACCGCTGAATAAACTAAAGACTCCGTACAAGTTATTTATGAGTCACATCCATAACGCACAACTCTACACACCTGCCCTTGCTGTATGTTGGGCCCCCTCTCTCTCTCTGCAGTAGACTCCATACTAACACTGATAATTCCTGTGTAAATTATTAAGGACGCAGACAAACCAATTTTCCCCGTGCAAAAAGAACCAGCTTTGCCCGTTATGATTTTTGCACTTATTAATGACTGAGTGAACTTTCCAGCAGGAGAGACACGCAGAAAAAAACAATATATATTTTTTTCATTATTCCCGCTGATGTATGACGCACGGAGAAACATTATGTATCTGGATTCTTAAAGGCTCGTAAGTTAGACATTTTTATATACCCGTAACTAGACGCTGAAAAACACATCTAACTTGTTTACTGAACCTGACACACAAAGATGAATTTTCAATGATTTTTACGTTGTATATGATTTTTATTTTCCATTGGAGGTTGGAAACTTTAAGCTATGATATACTGTGGTTGTCAACACGAGGTCAGGAAAACAGAGATTCGATTTTGACTCGATGGGGTCATTCCTCATCTCGCAAGTGTAAACAAAAAATATAAACGCCTGAATCTTGGCACTTCAAGAATCTAACTTGTCGCTGAAGTTAAATAAACTACAATACTCGTGAAATATATTTTTTTTCTGTGCCAGCGAAAGTATATTTAAGTTTCTTATTTTTTCCAGAACCTTAATGAATCAACTATGTTTATAAAGTGTTTTACTCTTAATTATTTATTTGATCGTTTTACGGTATAAGTTCCTTTCGACAACAAAACAATACAGTATATACTTGTCTCAACAGTTAAGAGTGTATGAATAGGAAGAAAAAAATATTATACATTTGTAAATACACCCTAAGCTATTTAGAGCTTTAAAATATAATAATTTTCTTTGCATAAGTAGAAAACATTTATCATTTTAATGTTTCACCTTTTTTTTATTCTTTTAATGGGACTTTAATGACGCCAACCTATTAACAATAATAAAAAAAACATTCTGCTTTTCTTAATATCAAGGAAAACTTATGAAAATTTCGACCAGTTTTTGTAGAGGCTTAATGAATCTCACCTTTTTTTTTCAGCATATATTAAACAGGAGACTTTTGTAAACTTTTGTAACGGGAACAACTAGGAGTGGGTAAGACTTTGATAATGGGAAATATTGAAACATAAGAGAAGAGGATTAATGGAGAGAGAGACATTCAAGGTACGAGTAATGAATGGTGAAAGGAGGAGCAGGAGACAATTAAAAAAGACGTTGTTTTCCTCTTAAAAATTATATTTGAGCTGAAATTAAATATTTATTCGTATACTAATGTTAATATGTGAAGCCTTTTTTCTAATTATAATGGGCGGGTTACGCCTACACACACACACACACACACACACACACACACACACACACACACACACAGGAGGGGTATTAAGAATGATGGAAAAGAAATAGTTACATGTTTATAATGAAAAGTAAGGATTTGTAGAAATAAGATTAAAGGATGTAGGTAATGATGGAAGGAAGGAAGGAGAAAGAAGAAGAAGAAGAAGAAGAAGAAGAAGAAGAAGAAGAAGAAGAAGAAGAAGAAGAAGAAGAACGGTGGAGGGAGAAGAGAGAATAAGACAGAAGAAAGTGGAAAGAAGTAAAAGGGACTCCATAAATCTCTGACAAACTCTCTCCTCTCTCTCTCTCTCTCTCTCTCTCTCTCTCTCTCTCTCTCTCTCTCTCTCTCTTTAATTAAAATCTTTCCCGCTTATTCTTTTTTTTCAATATCTCTCTCACAGACATTTTTTTCTCTCATTTCTCACAACAGGGGAATAAATCGCAGCCCCGGAAGAGGTAGACAACACAGTCAATGAACTTATGGTATTCATACAAGGCTCCACCATAAGAAATCATACAAAGCTCCACAACCAGTTAGGCTCCACCACAAGCAATCATACAAGGCTCCACTGCTAGTTAGGTTCGATCATGCAATACTATATAACAAATCTCCCTCCCCTGTAGTCACACAGATCACCACACGCAGTCATGCAGTGATAGTGTTGTCTGCATGATTACCTAAATGACTTGCCTCCTCGATTTCCCTCGCTTTGGTCTATCACACTTACTATTTAAGCTTGTCATTTAGTTACGCATAATAATAATAATAATAATAATAATAATAATAATAATAATAATAATAATAATAACCCAGATTCGAAGCCCATTGCTCATATCAATCTCATCTATTGCGTTTTTACTAAAGTTAACATTCCCACCACCTGGTTTATATAGCTGGCACCTGGGTCATATGTGTATTACCTACAATATACATCTGCCACTTCACTATAGTTACGATCATCGACAAACGTCTTTAGTGATGTGAAGAAAAAATGGTAAAATGTAAGATTGTTTTTAGGTGGCGGAAGACTTACTCTTTAATCGAGAGAGGTTTTAACCCTTTGGCTGAGGGAGGCTACCCTAAGCTAGAACAGAATGGTAGGTGCGGGAATCACAACGAAAGGGTTAAAGAAGAGCACGGGTGTTAGGTGCTTGGGAAGACGTGAAAAGGTAATGAAGTTTCAAGTTTAGCCGCAGAGAGAGGTGTTGATAACTTTTAGCAGTGAGGCGTGTTACAGAGACACAGACAGACAGACAGAGAAAAGAGAGATGGTGACACCTAGTAATAATATGTGTGCGAGAGAGAGGGTGAAGGGGGTGTGTGAGTTGAGTTAATGCAGCGTGAGATAAACCAGGGTGGAGTATAAAGTGAACTCTATAAGTTGAGTTGAAGTCACACACACACACACACACACACACACACACACACATATATATATATATATATAATCCTTGACCACCAGAGGGTCAAGACCTGTCGGGCGCCCGCTCCTGCTGGCTGCGGCAGTTGCCCCCGGCCAATGTTGGCCCTAAATCCCTCTCCTCGACCCATCCTCACCACCGGGATATCAACATAATCCCGTCAAAAGTAACAATTTCGTTTCGGAAAGAAGTGGGATCAGTGTTGATCAGTGATGAACAGCGCTTAAGCCAGTGAATTCAGCGTTAGACAGTACCAGCAAGAGCCGTGACCCACCAGTGAGGTCCACACCCAGAGATAAGCGCCCCTGGGAACCCAAAACTCTTCTGACCAGGTGGTGTTAATCAGTCCACTCGAACAACCGTGGGTAGGCTTTACATCTGACCATAAGATAACACAACACCACTTACCAGAGAGTGAGACACTGTGACACCACCCCACACCACTCGGGTCTCCATGACCACGTGAGGTCCTACATGTCAACACCTGAGGACGAGTTACTGCACCACGTGGCCTACATGACCTCACACAGTAGGGCAAGATACCAGCCCGGGCCATCAACTGTAAATTATAATTTGTATGTTCGATTCATGTTCCTTCTCCTTTTAGTAATGAAAGCCTTTATTAAACGACCCAACTACCCCATGTCTTTGTATGCAATAAGTCATTTCTGTCCCATGTAAATTTTCAACTTTCGGGTTTCTGAACGTTTTCAATAAACCGTTAATCATTATTATTATTATTATTATTATTATTATGATTATTATTATTATTAGTAGTAGTGGTAGTAGTAGTAGTAGTAGTACTATTAGTAGTAGTAGTATTAGTAGTAGTAGTGACTTTTGGGGGAGGCTGGAGGCCGCGTAGTAGTAGCTCTCTGCTTAGGTCGGCATTGCTTTGCCACAGGGGAACGAGAGGATTGGCCCCATAGCCGACAACAATTGTAGATATTGACTATGAGGCAACAGTCACTGAATGCCGCATAGATCTGCGGCTCAACTAACTCAACACAGCTAGGATAGTTACTTATGTATTAGGATATTTAATTTTAAGGTAATAAAATGGAGGCGAAGGTGTGGCTATTGGGGAAGGCTGGAAGCCACGTAAGTAGAGTGTAGTAGCAGTAGCCCGTGTCCTGCTCTCTTTTTAGGTCTGCTTTGCTCTGCCTCAGGGGAACGAGACCAGTAACTGTATTAATAAGTTTGCATCTGTTCTATTGTGTGTATATGTTGTACATGAAAAAGCATAATTCATACTATGTAAGCCTCACCATAGTCTATTCTCTTTAATCATTTCACTAATATTACCTTACTTAACTAGGTAGTCTCTTGATGTTCACTGTTACTTATACAGATATATAAATCACTCCATTTATATACGATTTAAAGAAAAAATTAAAACATGCCTCTTTCGCATCCGCTGAAATTTAATACATATATTTAAAATGTATTTATATTAAAACTCATTTTCTTCAACGCAAATAATCTAAACTGTTTTGCATTTTATATATTTTTGCTAATTCAAAAAACAGGTAAAGAACCCAATTCTCATTAAGCATCTGATGGTCTTGTCGACTGTCCTTGGTCCACTTAAATTATTGTTTACTATTGTTGTATACCTGTATTATGTACGTACATAGGAAATTGTATACCTGTGTTGTCCTGACACATGCTGAGCTGCATACCTTCACCCTCACTCCCTCACCCTCACACCATCACTCCCTCACCATCACACCCACACCATCACCCTCACTCTCACACCAGCACACATCACCACTCTCACACCCACACCCTCATTCCCACATCCTAACTCCTTCACCCCTAACTCCCTCACCCTTACTTCCACAGTCCCACACCCTCACACCCACACCCTCACCTCCATCCTACCATCTCACCTACACCCTGACTCCTTCTCCCTGACTCCCACACATTCGTTTCACACCTTCATCCCCACATCCTCATCTGCATTCCTCACCACCACACCCACACCCTCTCTCCCTCACCCTCACTCCCACACCCTCACTCCCAGACCCTCATTCTCTCACCCTCTCTCCCTCACTCCCACACCCTCACTCCCACACCCTCATTCTCTCACCCTCTCTCCCTCACCCTCAATCCCACACCCTCACTCCCACACCCTCATTCTCTCACCCTCTCTCCCTCACCCTAACTCCCACACCCTCATTCTTTCACACCTCTCTCCCTCACCCTCACTCCCACACCATCAATCCCACACCCTCATTCTTTCACCCTCACTCCCTCACCCTCACTCCCACACCCTCATTCTCTCACCCTCTCTCCCTCACCCTCACTCCCACACCCTCATTCTTTCACACCTCTCTCCCACCACCCTCACTCCCACATCATCAATCCCACACCCTCATTCTTTCACCCTCACTCCCTCACCCTCATTCTTTCACCCTCACTCCCTCACCCCTATCTCCCACTCCCTCACTTCCACAGTTCCACACCATCACACCCTCACCATCACACCCACACCAACACACCTTCACCTTCACACCCACACCATCTCACCTACACCATCAAATCCACACCATCTCACCTACACCATCTCACCTACACCATCTCGCCTACACCATCTCACCTACACCATCTCACCTACACCATCAAACCATCACCATCTCACCTACACCATCTCACCTACACCATCAAACCATCACCATCTCACCTACACCATCTCACCTACACCATCTCACCTACACCATCAAACCATCACCATCTCACCTACACCATCTCACCTACACCATCAAACCATCACCATCTCACCTACACCATCTCACCTACACCATCTCACCTACACCATCAAACCATCACCATCTCACCTACACCATCTCACCTACACCATCAAACCATCACCATCAAACCATCACCATCTCACCAACACCATCTCACCTACACCATCAAACCATCACCATCTCACCTACACCATCTCACCTACACCATCAAACCATCACCATCTCACCTACACCATCTCACCTACACCATATCACCTACACCATCAAACCATCACCATCTCACCTACATCATCTCACCTACACCATCAAACCATCACCATCAAACCATCACCATCAAACCATCACCATCACACCCACATCCCCAATCCCCACTCCGCACCTTCATCCCACACCCTCACTCCAACACCTTTACTCCCTCAACCTTCCACCAGCACCCCTCCTTCCCAAACCCTAAAGCCGATACCTGCTTAGAACTATCCTCAAGATACTTTGAACCATCTCCATGGTGCTTCGAACCGTGTCCAGGGTGTTGCGAACCGTGTTCATGGTGCTTCGAACCAACCATTCCCAAGTTGCTTGGAACACCAGAGAGCCATGACTCAGAGGGTCCGCTAGGTTGTGATACGGACAACGTACCTCATTATCCCTGTGAATCAGAGTAATCTTCTAAGTTAATAATAGTTAACCAGAACTCTGCCTCAAGTTTCATGCTGAGTACGAGCCAGAATGACTAAGGTAATATCGATTTGGGCTTACGGATGAAACATGAACAGATGAACCCACCTGTGGATACCGGATTGTTTAGTCTAAGTGAATGATAGAAAGATTCTTTTTTGTTCTTTGCGTTTTCATCCTTTTTCTCCTCTGTTAATAATTGTTATTAGCAGGCACCGAGTATGATTGTGGCAATTATTCCATAGATCACCTCGGCCGGCTTTTTATAGCCAGTAATGACAGAAATTGCGGGAGCATAAATTCTTTACACAAAAATTCCCGCGAGAAGTCTTATAGCGCGGTTGTTTTTGGTTAAGACAAAAGCCACATGCGGACTTTTTTTTATCTTTTCTTGTTGTTTTTTTATTCCCTGGACATATGATTTTAAGAAAGAAATGTCCATCATGGTGATAGTGCATAAACTGCTGCCTTACTACCATATAAGTTGTCTTGTTTTCTTAAGTATAAATATTTTGAGGAAAAAACAAAACTGGCAGCAGTAAGGCGAGCGTCCAGTACAAAAGGGACGTTCTCATTCGAATATTTTTTCTTCAATCTTATCAATATGAACCCTAAGCGTTTTAAACTTTAAGACCTGACCCAAGAAACCATACATGAAGATTAGGCACCCCAGGCTATATTACGTGATGATTAAACACTCCAACGTTACCAGGAAGGGTTAGGTTAGTTACTATTAACTTTTGGGTGTTTTCATCACTTGAAATAAGCTAGGGTGCCTAATCTTCAGGTGATTCATAATTTCCTTCATATATAATACGTAAAACGTGGGTACCGTAAGAGAGTAAACAGTATGGTGAGGATCACAGACCAAGATATACGTATAATTTCCCTATCCTTATATTCTCAGAACTTAGACCATTAAGAGTGAACAGAGTAGCCAGACGATCACATATGAGGAAACTGTCTTGCTACCTTACCATTCGTTTTTTTTCCTATTTTCTTAAGGTGTGGAATTTCGAGAAAGATCAGAGGGTGTGAGAGATGGTGAAAGAGGAGGTGTTTGTCTGTACTGTTGAGGATAACAGGGCGGGTATGCTCTGCCTCCACCCTAACAATGCCCACTGTTGTTGTACGCTGCCGGGGATATTTTCACGAGGGCCGGGCACTGGTGGGTCCTCAGAACAACTGAATTTTGAGTTTACAGTAAGGACACAGAAGAAACGTAATCACCAGGTTTTCTTGTTTTCTAAATGATCTTTTCGGAGTTATGTTTTTTTTCTTTTTTGCCACTGTCTTACGCTGTTACCTTCTTATAAGGTGTAATAACAGTGTAATCTTATTTTTTCGCCCCCTAGGCCCCGTTGTGGGTCGATGACCTGTGTCCAAGTGGGCTATTACCCCGTAAAAAATAAAATAAAATAAACAAATAATATATATATATATATATATATATATATATATATATATATATATATATATATATATATATATATATATATATACTTCAAGCCATTTTCTTGTTTTTCATGATTATAACAAATTAATTACAAAGTCGTCAATATTAAATGAATAACAATCACAATAATAGTGTGTTAAATATATTTATTTTTATTTACGTTACAAACAGATGGACATCATCATCGCTAAATACACTATTTCCTCTCCTTATAAAAGTACATCTCTCTCTCTCTCTCTCTCTCTCTCTCTCTCTCTCTCTCTCTCTCTCGTGGTTAAATGATAATACAGAGTATTTGTTGATTTATTCAACGAATTACTTGCAATGATTAAATTTTCTGTAATTGTAATCTTATTAGGGGTTGTCTAATGTCATGTTCATACGAAACAATTAATAATAACTTGATTGTACTTATTCAATTTCAATAATTAATTTTAGTATTAAATTATGTAAAAAAAAATATTCTGGGGTGCAGAGTTGGTCAGGGCGATGGACCTAATGCCGATAATGACTTTTTATTTTATACTGTGGTATATTTTAATGAGGAATAAACAGTATTAATGAAGAGAAAGGAAGTAATGAGAGGAGTAGTAATATGTGATGATGGGGAAGTAAATGAAGTGATAATGGTAATGATGATGGATAAGATAGATAAGAAGAATATATGATTGATGAAAGGTCACACTGAATCAAGATGAACGGAGGAGGAGGAAATTAAGAGGATAGCAGGAAGAGGAAGAAGAGGAGGTGGAGGAGAAGAAGAAGAAGAAGAAAAGAAAAGAAGAAGAAAAAGATAAATAATAAGAAGAAAATACAGAGAATAACAACTGATGAACCTGACAAAGATAGACGTAACTAAAAGACATACAATTGTGTTACTGCAAACAATTATTTTAGGATGAGGAAGTGAGGGAAAATATTATAAGTAAGTGAGGAAGAAATGACATGGTGAGAGAAAATGATGTGGTAGGGACGGGAGGTGGGTAAGGTAGGTGGGTAGGGCTGAAGGAGGTGGGTAAGGTAGGTGGGTAGGGCTGAAGGAGGTGGGTAAGGTAGGTGGGTAGGGCTGAAGGAGGTGGGTAAGGTAGGTGGGTAGAGCTGAAGGAGGTGGGTAAGGTAGGTGGGTAGGGCTGAAGGAGGTGGGTAGGGCTGAAGGAGGTGGGTAAGGTAGGTGGGTAGGGCTGAAGGAGGTGGATAAGGTAGGTGGGTAGGGCTGAAGGAGGTGGGTAAGGTCGGTGGGTAGGGATTAGGGAAGTGGGGATAAAAATGGATAATTGGGAGGAGAGAGGAATTAGGGAATGAGTTAATCTGAGGTAGACATGAGAGAGGCGAGATAGGGGTGAGGGAGGGTGAGGGAGGGTGAGGGAAGGTTAGGCAGGATTAGGGTAAATTATGGGAGGGGTGAGGGAATTATGGCTGGGGAGGGTGAAGGGTGAGGGAAAGTAAAGGTTGAGGAAGGGTGAGAGAGGGTGAGGGAGGATGAGGGAGGGTGAGAGAGGGTGAGGGATAGTGATGCTAGGGAGGTCGAAAGGAGAGAGAGGGTGAGGGAGGGTGAAGAGTGAGGGTGATGGTCGTCAGGCTTTAACAGAAACATAGTTACCAGGGTGGCGACTCTCTCTAGGAATTGTGACATTTAGCTCCCGTATGGAGGGTCACCCATTCCTTCAGTGTGTGTGTGTGTGTTGAATACGTTAAGCTATAAGCCATATATCTATAACAGTGACAAAAACAACATATAGGGTGACCACTAGACCAATACCATTTTTTGTACACATAACCAAAGTAACAGAGTGTACATGAGCGACTACACACACACACACACACACACACACGAACGATGAGGACAGAAAACAGTGGCGAGTGAGGAAGGCGAGCAGGCAGGCAGGCAATAGGCGACTCATAAATTAGGACCCGCTCTCCCATACTCTTTTTTTCAGCCGACGTGGCCGGAATGCTTTGTCGGACAAAGGCTCCGCTAAGATCAATCATATTGATGTTAAATATTTACCCAGCGTCGAGTTAGGTAGCTAATGATATTGAATTCCAATTAAAAAGAAGTTTGACAAAAAAGTCCACGCTTGTTCTGTTTGATCCAGTTGATATATATTGCGCGTCTCCTATCTTGGCAATATATACACTTCATTGTTTTTGCTTTTGTTGTGTTTTTTGGGGAAGGTGTTTTTCGTTTTGTGTTGGGTGGGGGGGGGGGGGTCCGTTCAAGCAATGTGAAGAAAATCTGGTAGGAGGAGAGAGGGAAGAAAAAGATCAACAGTGGAGGAGGATGAAGCGACACGGGATATTCATTCAAACAGGTATCGTAAAGGGATCGTGTGTGTGTGCCTCCATAACAAGACTCCTGAAATGGGAACTTCTATATGAACATAAAGGACACTATTGGTCATAAGTGCACACTCCAATACCATATGGGTTTACGACAATATAAACCCAAGTTACGACACACACATTACCGCGAGGACACGACACGCCAGAAGCAAACACCGTGTTCTCAAGATGTGACGAAGTTCAGGGCAGTAAGTTGTTGGTATAGATAAGTTCAGTGCTATGCGTCGTCAACACAAGTTATAGTCTAACGCTGAGGAATTGCATCATAGGTAAGTCCAGTACAGATGACTTATAGCATAGATAAGCTCAGTGTCGGAGAATCATGGCACACACAAGTCCAGTACTGTGGGCTTACAACACAGGCAAGTCCAGCACTACAAACGTTAGAGCACAGACAAGTCCAGCAATACGAGCGTATAGCAGAGACAAGTCCAGCACTATGAACGTATAGCAGAGGCAAGTCCAGAAGTACGAACGTATAACAGAAGCAAGTCCAACAATACGAACGTGAAGCAGAGGCAGGTCCAACACTGCGGACGTGAAGCAGAGGCAGGTCCAACACTGCGGACGTGAAGCAGAGGCAGGTCCAACACTGCGGACGTATAGCAGAAATAAAACCAGCACCACGAACATATAACAGAGGCAAGTCCAGCACCATGAATTTACAGCAGATACAAGTCCATTGGTGTAACATTAAGACACAGAAACGTTCAGTTCTACGGACTTATAACGAGAAAAGTTCAATACACAGATAAGTCCAGTATTGTATTCTTATGGCACGGAAATTTAAAATCAATAAACTTCTTACTAGGTTCTTGCGACACATTATTATTCTATACTTTGAGCTGTCGACCTATGTTACACACTACATATCTAATGCTTTGAGCTTACAACACGTGAATACCTTATCGTTTTAGCTTACAACACATTAAAATCTACCTATACCTGATTGTGTGTTCTTTTAGTCCCTTATTCGTTTACAAATTTGGTAATCCAATTTTTTTTTACATTTATTTATCATCTACATGACCAATATTATATTCATAAATCGAATTTTACATAAGAAATATCACTATTATTCAATATCTATACGTTATACACTACGTATTTACAGTGAATAAGATGATTTCATCTGTTTACATAGTATAACGTTAACATATTTTTCATGTGCCTTTCGAGACGTCCAAAGCTCTCAAAAGACTCAGCCATGTAAATGTTATCAATATTGTAATATGTTTTATATACATGGATATATACAATACAATATATATGTCTCTTACTTTCTAGCAAAATGTTTTTATTATAACGTTTTTAATTACAACATCACATATTGTGAGTTTAAATATAATACTGTGGGTTTACGACACACAAAAACCTGCCACTGTGAGCATAGAACACTTCACCAACTAAAACCCTGAGTACACGACCCATCAATGTTTTACAGTGTGAGCAGAAGACACAACAGGGTAAAGACTTAGCACGTTATATGTAAATTTAATACTGCGAACTTAAACACATCAAACTCAAATACTCAAGAGCACCAGCGAGTGTGTTCTGAGAGGGTCGCCCCTCAACCCTTCCTACTCTCGTAATTATCTTAAAACTTAAGTTACAAGCATTTCTCTCTCGTGTTGCTGCCTCTACCATTATGAGGGAGAGAGAGAGAATTTCAAGTAGCTATTTGTAAGAAATAAATCATTGTTGTTATCATAGGAAATGGTGTCACACCACCAGTGTCATTCCATTGGGTGATGTCAGAACACTGATGACAGCCCAGCTTGTTGTGTCATAACACTGGTGTCAGCCAAGCTGGTTGTGTTACAACACTGGTGTCAGCCAAGCTGGTTGTGTTACAACACTGGTGTCAGCCCAATGGATTGTGTCACAACACTGATGTCAGCCCAGCTTGTTGTGTCACAACACTGGTGTCAGCACAGATATTTGTGTCACAACACTGGTGTCAGCCCAGCTGGTTGCCTCACAACAATGGTGTCAGCCCAGCTGGTTGTATCACAACACTGGTGTCAGCCCAGCTGGTTGCCTCACAACACTGGTGTCAGTCCAGCAGGTTGTCACAACACTGGTGTCAGTCCAGTTAGTTGTGTCAACACTGGTGTCAGCCCAACTGGTTGTGCCATAGCACAGGTGTCAGCCCAGCGGAACGGGTTGTGTCATAGTGCTGGTGTCAGCCTAGCTAATTGTCATATAACTCTGGTGTCAGCCCAGCCGGTTGTGTCACAACACTGGTGTCAGTCCGGCTGGTTGTGTTAGAGCGCTGGTGTCAGCCCAGCAGGTGGTGTCACAACACTGGTGTCAGCCCAGCAGGTGGTGTCACAACACTGGTGTCAGCCCAGCAGGTGGTGTCACAACACTAGTGTCAGCCCAGCAGGTGGTGTCACAACACTAGTGTCAGCCCAGCAGGTGGTGTCAAAACACTGGCGTCAGCCCAGCAGGTGGTGTCACAACACTAGTGTCAGCCTAGCAGGTGGTGTCACAACACTAGTGTCAGCCCAGCAGGTGATGTCACAACACTGGCGTCAGCCCAGCAGGTGGTGTCACAACACTAGTGTCAGCCCAGCAGGTGGTGTCACAACACTGGTGTCAGCCCAGCAGGTGGTGTCACAACACTGGTGTCAGCCCAGCAGGTGGTGTCACAACACTGGTGTCAGCCCAGCAGGTGGTGTCACAACACTGGTGTCAGCCCAGCAGGTGGTGTCACAACACTAGTGTCAGCCCAGCAGGTGGTGTCACAACACTGGCGTCAGCCCAGCAGGTGGTGTCACAACACTAGTGTCAGCCCAGCAGGTGGTGTTACAACACTGGTGTCAGCCCAGCAGGTGGTGGCACAACACTGGTGTGACAGCATCGTCGTTGTAACAGATGTGATGACAAAGTCGTCCAGCTGGGGATTCATGTGTACATAAACAGATGTAAATATTCCCGCCGAGATTTACATAGTGGATAAACAATTAAACAAATCACGACCTAGCTACTTCCACCCTAAGGGTTATAATCACTTGATGCATCATTAGAGGAAGGATTCATTCTTTACACACATTAAGATAGACGAGTATCACCTTTTGTATGCATTATACATTATACTCATGAATGGTATAGGATGTAAATATCTCATGTGGTACGATAGTAATGATGCTTTTGATTGATCACATATCAGAGGGACGACACACGTGAATATATTTATTATATGTAGATTAAGACTATTGTTCTAATACTAGGATCAAAATTGTATTATTAATCCTGCACTTTGTACTTATATCTGTCTGTATTAATTATGGTCATCTACCAAAGCCCCAAATGTTATTTTGAAGGTCAAATTGACTGAAATATCTATTGAGAACGATCAATACTGGTAAATATGCAGGTATACTGTACAACACCTCGTGCTCACTCTACCATAAACAGTAATATTCTCACATTGACAATACCATTAATTTGTTGGTTTAACCTCTACAGGTATGTCATCTTATATAACCCCAAGACCCCATTAAGCCTGGACATACACGCGTAGTACCAACACTCATCCTTTGGGTGGCGGAGAAATGAACAATTTATGTTAAGTACGTGGTTGATATTTTTGCATTAGAGTGTGTGTGTGTGTGTGTGTGTGTGTGTGTGTGTGTGTGTGTGGTCTCTTGTTAACTTACACACCTTGAGCTGGGATGTGACAATGTCTAACTTTGATAAAATAAATGAAACGTGACAATTTTTGGATTGATCAGAAATGAAGGTTGACACATTCTTGATTCATCAAGAGCTCATAACTGATACTTTCTCACAGGATCAGCCCCTTACACGATCAACGCTGAGACGTGACACTTTCCACCTGAGAAAGTCAGTGTGTTTCCGTAGGCGAATGTTATGAGTACTGTCGATTCTCTGATGGACTGGAGAACTCTGAGTGTCGCCGAGTTACTCTCATAATAGGTTCCACTGTGCCGAAGTTCTGAATGGCGTGAAGTTACTGTACTGAAGTGAGATTCCTGAATAGTGAAGAGCTATAGTTGTGTTGATGGGCTGCAGGAAGAAAAACACTTCTTCAGTGCATTGATATGTTGCTGTTCTGGTGGTGGTGTGTGTGTGTGTGTGTGTGTGTGTGTGTGTGTGTGTGTGTGTGTGTGTGTGTGACTTCTGAGTGGTAATAAGATTGGAATTCTGAGGAAATATGGTATGTGTAAGACATCTGTAAAGTGATATGATAACAGTTCTCGAGGGTTACAATGTAAAGAGCTCTTAAGATACACAAAATGTCTGTGCTGCGATATCCCAACGAATTTCAGTATAGGAAAAAAAAAAAAATATTACGATCCTGATGAGACACAGTGAACGAAATTCCTGTATGGCAAAACGCCTGTAGTCTCTTCTGATTGTCAATGAATAATGAAGGGGGGAAGAAAGGGGGGGAAAGGGGGGAAAGGGAGGGTGGTGGTGATTGGCCTGAACCCTTATGGCAGGTAAGGAGAGGGAGGCGGTGGAGGAGGGGGGAGAGAGGCGCTGACCACACACTGTATAAACAAGAGGGAAAACACAGTGTCGGGTTTTATATACAACATAATAATCATTCTCAGAGGGGTGGTGAAGGTGCACCGTCATTGTTTCGGCCACTCTAAATAACCAGTAATATGTAATGAGTACATTGGCCTTCCTCCTCCTCCTCCTCCTCCTCCTCCGCCTCCCCTGCCTCCTGACTCAGTGGATGGGTTGGTTGATGGGTCAATGGTTTGGTAGGTTGGTGGGTGGGTAGGTAGGTAGGTTGGTTGGTGGATGATCGTCATACTCAATTCCGAGTGACAGCAAAGTAGTAGTAGTAGGTAGTTTGATGGATGGGTGGGTGGGTTGATGGGTTGATGGGTGGGTGGGTTGATGGGTGCGTGGGTGGGTGGGTTAATGGGTGGGTGGGTAGGTGGGTTGATGGGTGGGTATTGAATTTAATTTATTTACGTTTTTTTGGTGGGGGCAAAAATCATGAATTATTTTAGGGGATTCAGAGGTATCTTAGGGAAAACCTTGAGAATTTTGAGGAAAGTTACACTCTTTTTTCAGGAGAGTTTTAGATATATACTGCACGTTACGGTGATTCAAGGTCATTTTAAGGAGTGTTTGAGAAATCTAGAGGAAATCTGAGCTGTTTTAGGGAACTAGTCATAATACGAAAGTTTGACCATTTAGGTTAGGTTAGGTTAGGAAGGTATGGTTAGGTTAGGATGGTATGGTTAGGTTAGGTTAATTGCCGCATATGGATCCTGGTCTTTATATTAGTGATCCCCCACACTGTTGTGTTAACCGCGTGGGTTGTCACATCAAACCAGAAAGTAAGTTTGTTGTCTTCACACAGTTGGCACAAGGTCTTCCCGCGATACAGTGACATGTAAGTCATGCTCACTTGCGTCTTCAGTAAGTTAACATACAGGGGTCATGAATACAGTGAATAAACAAACATTTTATTCATAAATTTCTATGGCCTTAACGCCCATCTGAAGGTCAAATACAGACCACAGATCTTCAAGAGGACCAACAAGGAAACTTTTCTAAAAAGTTTCAGAAAAATTGAGTCAGTAGTTATGCTACGAAATAGAAAATATGAAATTCCTACAGACGGACAATCGACCACCTGAGTGCAGTATAGTCTCATACCTCCACAGGCACCGTCTGATACTCTACCATTCACTCTTCAAGGGTGGACCAACGCCTATGCGGAAGCTGGTCACATTTCAGTCTTTTCTCTACTTAAATATAACAGTCGTGATATAAGTTGATTGACGAACCACTTAAAAACAAAGTTGTAAATGATCCCATATAAGTGATATTACTATGGTTACTCCCAAGCAGTGTTCTCAGGTGCAGTACCCCTCAACCACCCACATAGTGTATATCCATCTTCCTTGGTTTATCAGAATTTTACTCACGCCCCAATTGACTGGTATTTTTACTGGTCGGTTACGCGTCGATAATAATTTAAATATTAAATTTTCATATACCTCTCAAAGAATTAAGGAAAGAACTCTCAATAAGACCAAATTTCGTGTTCCTAAAATATTTTTTTTTAGTCGAACTAAAGTTTGCATCTCGACAGTGTTGTAGTGAGGCGGAAACTATAATGAATATCTCTGAGGGACTGTCCAGCACCATTACATGACACAGCTCTTACAATATCGCGCTGAAACTCCTTCTGTGGCGGGAAAAGTGGGATCGAATCCCTTCTAATGCTAAACATTTGTTCAAGGTCATGTGTAGAGAACTTCTTTAAGGAGTTGGAGTTGATTTATGAGATCGTCACACGATTTCTTCAACTGTTTAAAAATCCCAAAATTATTTCTATATTCTAAAAAATGTAAAAACAAATAAAATAATAAAGATATAATAACCAACAGAATAAAAAAAGTATGTGACACTATAAGAAATAACCGGGAAAATCCATGAACGAATTGGAGCTGACACAGTAAGAAATACTTGATAATATTGAACAAATGTACAAGAGAAACCATTTTGCATCTCGCTTTTGTCAAGAGATAAAAAACCAAAAACATTTTTATGTCATTAAACTTGTGATAAATTTAACTGCATATGATAATAACTATCTCAATATGAAGAAAATTAAAAATCTTCACAAATGAAAAAAACACAATAATAATAATAATAAAAATAATAACAATAAATAATAATAATTAGCTAACATACTAATCAAAAAGATCAAAATCATATACTCAAAGTTATTAGAAATTAATTCAAAATTAAATTTAAAGCAATAAAAGCTTAAAATATATATTTAGGCAGAACACAAATACAGAGTCGCTTAAAAATCATAATATTAACATAGATGAGTCACGAAGAAGACAGGGAAAACATAACAAACCAAACACGATTAAGTCAACATCTCCCAACTTGATCAAAATGAAGAAGGCAAACCATTGAGACGAAGGCCCACACTCACTGGCTGTGGGGGTTTAAAGAAGATAAAATAATAATAAACTAACAAAATATGTATAGTATATCAAGTACATCAGTGTAGTTCAGGTCTGTCACTGTGAGATACCAAAGTCTATTAACGCGGTATATCAAAGTCTATCAACGTGGTATATCAAAGTCTATCAGCGTGGTATACTAAAGTCAATCAACGTGGTATATCAAAGTCTATCAGCGTGGTATATCAAAGTCTATTAACGCGGTATACCAAAGTCTATCAGCGTGGTATATTAAAGTCAATCAACGTGGAATATCAAAGTCTAATAAGGCGGTATACCAAAGTCTATCAGCGTGGTATACTAAAGTCTATCAACGTCTATC
>CAUDMG010003604.1:2410000-2462500 GCA_958450375.1 Homarus gammarus
AGAGGTGCAGGTAGAGGAGGAGACAGTGTGGGGCAGAGGTGCAGGTCGAGGAGGGGACAGTGTGGGGCAGAGGTGCAGGTAGAGGAGGAGACAGTGTGGGGCAGAGGTGTAGGTAGAGGAGGAGACAGTGTGGGGCAGAGGTGCAGGTAGAGGGGGAGACAGTGTGGGGCAGAGGTGTAGGTAGAGGAGGAGACAGTGTGGGGCAGAGGTGCAGGTAGAGGAGGAGACAGTGTGGGGCAGAGGTGCAGGTAGAGGAGGAGACAGTGTGGGGCAGAGGTGTAGGTACAGGAGGAGACAGTGTGGGACAGAGGTGTAGGTAGAGGAGGAGACAGTGTGGGACAGAGGTGTAGGTAGAGGAGGAGACAGTGTGGGACAGAGGTGCAGGTAGAGGGGGAGACAGTGTGGGGCAGAGGTGTAGGTACAGGAGGAGACAGTGTGGGGCAGAGGTGCAGGTCGAGGAGGAGACAGTGTGGGACAGAGGTGTAGGTAGAGGGGGAGACAGTGTGGGACAGAGGTGCAGGTAGAGGAGGAGACAGTGTGGGGCAGAGGTGCAGGTAGAGGAGGAGACAGTGTGGGGCAGAGGTGCAGGTCGAGGAGGAGACAGTGTGGGGCAGAGGTGCAGGTCGAGGAGGAGACAGTGTGGGACAGAGGTGTAGGTAGAGGAGGAGACAGTGTGGGACAGAGGTGTAGGTAGAGGAGGAGACAGTGTGGGACAGAGGTGTAGGTAGAGGAGGGGACAGTGTGGGACAGAGGTGTAGGTAGAGGAGGAGACAGTGTGGGACAGAGGTGCAGGTAGAGGGGGAGACAGTGTGGGAGAGAGGTGTAGGTAGAGGAGGAGACAGTGTGGGACAGAGGTGCAGGTAGAGGAGGAGACAGTGTGGGACAGAGGTGTAGGTAGAGGAGGGGACAGTGTGGGACAGAGGTGTAGGTAGAGGAGGAGACAGTGTGGGACAGAGGTGCAGGTAGAGGAGGAGACAGTGTGGGACAGAGGTGCAGGTAGAGGGGGAGACAGTATGGGACAGAGGTGTAGGTAGAGGAGGAGACAGTGTGGGACAGAGGTGTAGGTAGAGGAGGGGACAGTGTGGGACAGAGGTGCAGGTAGAGGGGGAGACAGTGTGGGGCAGAGGTGTAGGTAGAGGAGGAGACAGTGTGGGGCAGAGGTGTAGGTAGAGGAGGAGACAGTGTGGGGCAGAGGTGTAGGTAGAGGAGGAGACAGTGTGGGGCAGAGGTGCAGGTAGAGGAGGAGACAGTGTGGGGCAGAGGTGCAGGTAGAGGAGGAGACAGTGTGGGGCAGAGGTGTAGGTAGAGGGGGAGACAGTGTGGGACAGAGGTGCAGGTATAGGAGGAGACAGTGTGGGACAGAGGTGTAGGTAGAGGAGGAGACAGTGTGGGACAGAGGTGCAGGTAGAGGGGGAGACAGTGTGGGGCAGAGGTGTAGGTACAGGAGGAGACAGTGTGGGGCAGAGGTGCAGGTCGAGGAGGAGACAGTGTGGGGCAGAGGTGCAGGTCGAGGAGGAGACAGTGTGGGACAGAGGTGTAGGTAGAGGAGGAGACAGTGTGGGACAGAGGTGTAGGTAGAGGAGGAGACAGTGTGGGACAGAGGTGTAGGTAGAGGAGGGGACAGTGTGGGACAGAGGTGTAGGTAGAGGAGGAGACAGTGTGGGACAGAGGTGCAGGTAGAGGGGGAGACAGTGTGGGACAGAGGTGTAGGTAGAGGAGGAGACAGTGTGGGACAGAGGTGCAGGTAGAGGAGGAGACAGTGTGGGACAGAGGTGTAGGTAGAGGAGGGGACAGTGTGGGACAGAGGTGTAGGTAGAGGAGGAGACAGTGTGGGACAGAGGTGCAGGTAGAGGAGGAGACAGTGTGGGACAGAGGTGCAGGTAGAGGGGGAGACAGTGTGGGACAGAGGTGTAGGTAGAGGAGGAGACAGTGTGGGACAGAGGTGTAGGTAGAGGAGGGGACAGTGTGGGACAGAGGTGCAGGTAGAGGGGGAGACAGTGTGGGGCAGAGGTGTAGGTAGAGGAGGAGACAGTGTGGGGCAGAGGTGTAGGTAGAGGAGGAGACAGTGTGGGGCAGAGGTGTAGGTAGAGGAGGAGACAGTGTGGGGCAGAGGTGCAGGTAGAGGAGGAGACAGTGTGGGGCAGAGGTGCAGGTAGAGGAGGAGACAGTGTGGGGCAGAGGTGTAGGTAGAGGGGGAGACAGTGTGGGACAGAGGTGCAGGTATAGGAGGAGACAGTGTGGGACAGAGGTGTAGGTCGAGGAGGAGACAGTGTGGGATAGAGGTGCAGGTATAGGAGGAGACAGTGTGGGACAGAGGTGTAGGTCGAGGAGGAGACAGTGTGGGATAGAGGTGTAGGTCGAGGAGGAGACAGTGTGGGACAGAGGTGTAGGTCGAGGAGGACACAGTGTGGGACAGAGGTGTAGGTCGAGGAGGAGATAGTGTGAGACAGAGGTGCAGGACGAGGAGGAGACAGTGTGGGACAGAGGTGCAGGTCGAGGAGAAGACAGTGTGGGGCAGAGGTGCAGGTCGAGGAAGAGACAGTATGGGGCGGAGGCGCAAGTGGAGGAGGAGCAAGAGTGTGGGGTAGAGGCTGCAGGTCGAGGAGTAGACAGTGTTTGGCAGAGGCGCAGGTCGAGGAAGAGACAGTGTGAGACGGCAGTGCAAATCGAGGAAGAGATAGTGTGGGGCAGAGGTGCAGGTCGAGGAGTAGACAGTGTAGGTTTGAAGTGCAGGTGAAGGAGTAGACATTTTGGGAAGTTAGTGCAGGTCGAGGAGAGAGGGCAGAGAGTCAACGTAGTAAATAAAGAATATGGTTAATATAAACACGGTAAATTGTAATCACACCTCAGTACTTATAGATATGTTGTCTCACAGTCCCTCAGCACGGAGAACAATCAACAAATCAGGTCTCGATAACCAAGCCGACGACCCGATGATATTCTGATAGTCTTATTTTTAGCTTTTAAAAAACTTTGAGCTTTGTGTGGCCTTGAATGAAGTAGTGAGGTAAAAATAAAAAAATCTTCGGTGACGGAGGGCGGTGTGAGTGCAGACGGTGGTGCCGGCCAGAATTTTTTATTTTTTTATACAAACCACTGGAGAGACACTTGTAGCCAGGGAGAGATGAATGAACCAGCCTAGTAAGAATGTGTGTGGAAGGAGGAATGTGTGATGTACATTCTGTATATTCTGGGTGCCATGTTAACGGTTAACTCTAACTATGTCGCCAAGATCAATAATAGCAGCTATTAACCTGTCAGTTACCATCAGAGGCATGCAGCTTTTACCTTGTCGTTTGAAGGTGTTACTGAGGTCGTGTGTTACCCACAGGACAAGAGACTGTAAAGCATCATCATAAATTCATAATATATAGGTACTTCGTCACCAAGAACCTAATGAAGGGATATTAAACAGAGAATGATCCGAAAAAAGGAAAATATAAACCGAATTCCTCAGAAATAGCAAGAAAACGACTAAATGAAGAAATCTGGTCATTTAACCTTGTTCTAGTAAGAAACACAATTGAAAACAAACAATTCCACCAGAGAAAAAGTCCAGCAGAGACTTACAACAGGAAAAAAATTCAGCATTTTCATCAGACAAGAAGATGGAAGCATTATATGAAATAAAAATCTCATTGTCAGAGACTTGAAGAGTTTAATGCAACTCTGTACAAGAGGCTGAGGAAAGATACTGTTCAAGAAGAAACAAGGAGTGAGGAAGTACCTCTTACCCTTAAAGAAGACGTAATTCATACAGTCAAGCAAATGAAGAAGAGGAAGCATGAGAAGATTATGAAGTATCGCTAGATATTAGAAGAGAGAAAGGAAAGGATTAATAAACTCTTTACAGAATTAAGATAGTTTAACCTTCTAGAGGACCTTGCTATCAAATACTCTACTTAATGCAGACAAGAAAAATATCGATTTCAATGAAGCGAGAAAACACAGAGTTTACGAGTAGCCAATTAAACCACCACAGATCAATTACAATTTGTCCAGGAAGTGGTCCAGACAAGTGAATTAATTATTGGCGTTATCGTAAAGGTTCATCATTACGAAAATACCTTGAGATACAGTTAGTACGCTGTCTCTTATGAGTGTTTTGAGGAACCACAGTGTTGAGGATAACTTGCATTGTTAGTTTTAGCGAGACATCCAGGATAGCTATTTCTCCCGTCAGGCAACAGGAAAATTATGGAAATGAGAAAAATTTTAATCTAAGGTGACACCATTTCGCTTCGGGTCTTGATGGGGTTTTCTAAAAGAGTTTCTAAACCACTTTATCACGGAGCAATAGTATTAAATATCAACAGCTCCTTCTTGATGACGTTTCAGCAACTGCATTAAGTTCGGCAGAGTTACGAAAACCATTAGAAGGGGGAAATAAAACAAGTAAAACGACAAAGCTGAAAACGAATTATGTCGTAACTAATGATCAGTAAGTTTACACATTCCCACCCGTTAAGGGTCGACAACTTAAAGTCAGAAGATGTCAAGAAGTATACGGTATATTTACATCCGGTGATGACTAATAAAAAAAAACAGCGTAGTAAAATCTAGAGTAAAAGAGTTGCGAATATCAAAACCGCGGATGTCAATACTTTAGAACACTGCAGGGAAATGGGGTTAGGGACCACACCAATATGCGAAGGAATATAAATTTAGAAATAAATGAAGAATAAATCAAAAGACAAAATATATGCTGTATTGTACAGTATATATAAGAAAAAAATGTATTATGTAAACTTACCAATCAGTGATGTTATGACGCTGACGGTGGTTTTACTCTATTTTATAACTGTAATTTGTCACTAAATGTCATTACTATTTTCTTTCTCCTGGCAACAGATTCATTTTTTACACTTATTTTACGTGTTGAGGCACAATTAAGGCCTTGATAAATGAGTCAGCAAGAATATAAAGACCAAACACTAACACGAGTGAATTGGACCCAGCTGGTGCGCGTCTTGTAAACAAAGTTGGTACAGCAAATCGTTTTGTGGCTAAGATGAATGTTTCACTCTTATAATAATGTTAATGGTTATCCTATTAATATAAAATATAATTCATTAATTAATATACTCATTTTCCTTTAATACAGGAATTACAGTACGTTACAAAATTTAGTGAAGAAAAACAAAACAAAGGTGACGGGCGAACCATTTTGGTATAGAGACAGATGCTCGTTAGAACACGAGTAAAAATTTTGAGCATTATATCACACAAGCTATACTACATAAAATTTAACATGTCTGTACAGTGAAATTACCATACTTGTATTAATAGTGTTTAATACTACAATACAAAAGCCTTTGTTGCCACGAAGTTGATGGCCTTCACACATTGTTGTTACGTATTTATTTATTTATTTTTTTTAACCTGTTAAATATAGAATAATTTACTATTATGTTGGAACACAATTAGGTAGACTGTACTATACAGGAACAGTATGTCTGTAGTTATTTAAGAGGTTTACAGTTTATCCTTATATACTGCACTTTATTACAGGTCTGCCAGGGAACCACCTCGGTAGATTTTCTACACCTGGAGAGAGACAACTGCAGGACACAGATGCCAAATAACGTGAGATGAATTTCATGTTAAAAAACTATTGTATAAGATACTAGATAAAATAAACTTATACCTTGTTTCTCTCATACCACAGTTAAAGCTATTTCCTATCCTCATATAAAAATTATATGAACATTAGTAAACACCACAATCAATCTGTCTCATATTTACACAAATGAAGATATTGTTTGTAAAATAAAGAAAAGGACAATCTCGTAGCATGACAGTGATCCATTGCCGTGTGCTGGAGATATTGCAGTTATTTAACACCGTAGACAACTACTCCACTGAGGTTTCTATCTGGATTCTCTAAAATGCTACTACGACCACATAGTTGGCATGGACTAACTCCGGTGGAGGCTCCCGTTACTTAAGAATAAGATGAAGGAGCAGGCTTTGTGTGAAATTCAACAAAGCCTAGAGTAGTTTGTATTGCTCTTGTGGTGCCGCTCCCTGTTCCCATGCAAATGTCCCGGGTTCGAAACCTGACAAGTGAGGTATGTGTTTGTATTTGTCCTGGGGGTTTGTCTGTAACGATATGTGCAGGTCTGCCTCTGTTGGTCAAAGCAGCTGTCTTTATGGTGTTCTTCACCTGTTTAAAATTATTCAAATGAACTTAAAGTCTGAAACTAGAAAAATGGGGATTTTGTCCTACTTTGCACTTTACTTGAGGGGGTTTTGTCCAAGGGGGTTTTGCCCTAGGAGGGGTTTGTCCAAGGGGGGTTTTGTCCTGCGGGGGTTTTGTCCGGACCCCGTATGAGTATATATACTGTACATGTATTTGTATACGTATAGATGTCTATGTGTATCTCCAGTATGTGTGGATGAATTACAGTGGGAGGCAGACAGGTGAAGCATCACATACTAGCACGTGTAGAAGATGACAAGGGAGTCAAGGCTGGTGAGTTGAGCCTCAGGTTAATTACAGGTGTGAGGGTCGTCTATCACAGGTGTGTGGGGTCATCTGTCACAGGTGTGGAGATCATCAATGATAGGTGTTGGGGATTCTCTACCCAGTGTGTCTGTCATAGGTGTTGGGGTCTTGCAATGCAGGTATGGCTGTGTGTCACAGGTGTAATGATGTTTCACAGGTGTGTTATTGTCTTTCACAGATAAGGGTTGATCTGTCACATGTATGGGGAGTTTGTCTTTCACATGTGTAGGTGTGGGGGCCTCACATCACACAGGTGTGGGGGTCGTCCATCACAGGTGGGGCGGAGCTCATACATAACATCTTGACCACGACTTACGATCCAAGGGTTTTTTTGTGCACACACAAGACATTAATTCATCTTAATACTTATGTGGACCAAACTTCCTTATGTGCAGTTCATCTTCCAGTTTTTTTTATGGCCACGAGCACAAAAACGAGATTGAAGAGCCAGTCAATTACAATATTTCAACAAAGAGGGATTTTTCCCTTTAAGACAGATGAAGAAGACTTTCCAGGGGATAATGTTACTTCTCTTTTCTCGAGTTTGTTTACATAATACGCAAATCGGAACGCTCGAAAGACCTCTGTAACCACTCTTACTAATGACTCTACAATCTGGTTTTAAAAGCAGGTGGAATAAGGCGGTTTTATTAACGGCACAACCCCCCTAAAAATAATTATCCGTGCCATTGGTTTAATGATAATGATTTGACAAGTATCAGTCCGGGGCGAGGCTAGGAGCATTATAAACAAGCTCGAGCAGACCTGTAGCCCGAGTCTGATTACCGTCATTATATTACCAGGCTTCATGATATACTCACCATTATTATAGCTACAGCCCAGCCCAAGTGCATTGGTTTACTCGCCAGGCTTGTCATTGTGGCAGCACCTCAGGGGTTAAAGAAAATACTGAAGAAGACAGCTGGGAGACAACAACCAATAACACCTGGGCTTCTCTGAGAGTGTCTTGGGAGTGAGATTACTTATGTATGGCTGTTTGAGTACCATTCTGTCACCGCCGCGAGGAATTTATTATTACAAGCAGCGTTGAGTTAATTTTACACTTACGGTGACTCACTCCTCACGTGGGTGTGTGTAGAGGGGGAGAAGGAGGCGGGATGATGTGGGTTTCATTTATGCGTCTCTTAAGTTTGTGGCGGTGTTAGGTAGGTAGTGAGATGATATTATGGAAAGACGGAGAATGTTTCATTGACGTTTATTTTATGTAGAATAAGTTGGAAGTCAGCATCATTTTTCAATATTGTGATAAATGTAAACAGCGATTCAAGGGATGAATAATTTCACATGTAAATAGAATAAAATGGACTTTAATTAACAACGTGAAGTATTATTTTTTTTTTCTTTTAGATGTCCCTTGTATATTAGTTATTCATTTTATAGAAAAGTTATCGTTGTTTATAAAATAGATGCTAATTAGTTATTGAAGTATTAATTTTATTTTCTGTTATTCACTAATACTCGTGTCAGCTCAACAAACACCCAGACATTACACGTAGTCAGACACTAACTCCCGCCTTTATGATGCCTTTACCCCAAGTTGTTTCCTTGACCTGAAAATAACATACCAGCTCCAAGGTTGTCACGACAAATATAATCATAACCTAAATATGAATATTACAGGTCTTTCGCTGTATTGAGAATATACTGACTGAGGTAGGTAGCTACACGCGGTACTGAGATCACAATTCATGTACTGAACAACTCCTCGGACCTTGCCCTTCAGCCTATGTAATATATCGTGGCCTGGGGATGGCGGCACACATCAATCTAGCCTTTCATCCCACTCAAGGGGACAAGATCAGATGAATTCCTTTATAAATTAATCAAACCCAATCCAGTAGCAATTTAAATGGCTGCATCACCTTTTTTCCGGACTGTGTTACAAACTCTTTTTAGTTATTATTCAGATTTTGATCAATATACAGTAACTCCATAAATAGCGTCAGGTAGAAATAGAAATGAGTGTGTGTGTGTGTGTGTGTGTGTGTGTGTGTGTGTGTGTCGTAAACAGAACTCCATGTTGACAACGCTCCACTGAATTACCACAGTAGATATAACCGTTTTCATATGAGTTTCATAACAACAATATACAGCTTATGAAATGCCTTTAACACACACACACACACACACACACACACACACACCACATGTACCTCATAACATCATATGTGAGGGAAATACTACACCACGTCAAGTCCCTCATAACACCATCTGTGAGGGAATTACTACACCACGTGAGGTCCCTCATAACACCATCTGTGAGGGAATTACTACACCACGTCAGGCCCCTCATAACACCATCTGTGAGGGAATTACTACACCACGTGATGCCCCTCATAACACCATCTGTGAGGGAGTTACTACACCACGTGAGGCCCCTCATAACACCATCTGTGAGGTAATTACTACACCACGTGAGGTCCCTCATAACACCATTTGTGAGGGAGTTACTACACCACGTGAGGTCCCTCATAACACCATCTGTGAGGTAATTACTACACCACGTGATGCCCCTCATAACACCATCTGTGAGGGAGTTACTACACCACGTGATGTCCCTCATAACACCATCTGTGAGGTAATTACTACACCACGTGAGGTCCCTCATAACACCATCTGTGAGGTAATTACTACACGACGTGAGGTCTCATAACACCATCTGTGAGGTAATTACTACACCACGTGAGGCCCCTCATAACACCATCTGTGAGGGAATTACTACACCACGTGAGGCCCCTCATAACACCATCTGCGAGGGAATTACTACACCACGCCAGGTCCCTCATAACACCGTCTGAGGGAACTACTACACCACGTGAGTTCCTCCTAACACCATCTGGGAGTGAGTTACTACACTACGAGTTTGCTGTTCAACACCTACATTAATCTGTATGTTCACTGTATGTTCCTTTACCTTTCTCTAATGAAGGCTTTTGTTAAACCACCAATGTATGTAATAAGTCATTTATATCCAATGTATATTTTCAGCCTTCGGGCTGCAGAACTTTTTCAATAAACCGTTATTATTATTATTATTATTATTATTATTATTATTATTATTACACACACACACACACACACACTAAAAATCTTGGAAGAAACATGTTTAAAAAATATGTTTTGACAATAAAGCTCCATATTACTTTGGGTAGATCCTCCCTCACCCCCCCCCCCCTCTCTCTTTCTTTCTTTCTCTCAGTCTATGAACACATAATCAATATTCACAAGACCGTCCCAACGAGTGATCCATTTTCCGGGTTACGTTTTGCTACAGACAGATTATAGTAAGGTTGTTTTCCTCTGGCCTCACTCACCTCACCTGCTCTGATTAATTAGCTTGTCTCCAGGTGCGCCTTGAAGGCGGTGGTGGGTGTTTTACACTTTCATCATTATCCATTCTTCATGTCTCCTGTTTGTATCTTTATTTTCTTACTTTTTTCTAATGTTTTCTTCTTTCTGTTTATATTACTTCGTTTGTTTTTCTATCCTCATTTTCGCATTCTCCTTTTTCTTCTTCTTCCTATTTCTATCGTTGGTTTTTGCTTATTAATTTCTGGTTTATTTCACTCTCCTTTCTTTCATTATCCTTCTAGTCTTCAGTTTATCACCACCTTCCTTCTTTCTGTATCTACTGTTCCTCCCATCTCTCTTTCTCTCGTCATCATTTCTTCCTTCTCTTATTTCTGTTTTTGTTTTCATAATACCCTGTTTACACCTCACGTAGTCACCATTAACCCTCTTATTTTGTACATACTTCCAGATATAAATATTTCGTAACCTAACCTAACCTAACCTAACCTAAACTAACCTAACCTAACCTAACCAAAACTTGGAATTAGAAATCGCGCCGAATAAATCCCAGAAGGATTTTTTAAGAGAAAATTTGCACATCCACCTTTGTATCTCAGTATTTGTTAGGATGATTATTTTCATCTTTGTAATATCTTAATTTAAAAGTAAAAATAAATAACAAATAATTCCACTAAATCGAGGTTGTATTTTAAATTATCCAAGAGGGTTCACAGTCAGTCCTCATCAAACCGAATATAATTATTAGAATTGTTGATGATGATGATGATGATGATGATGTTGTTAATAATATACATTTTATTTTTAATAATTGGTTACATCATACGACAAGAGACAAAACTACATTTAATACATTTCAATCACGTATTATACACAAACAAAACGAACTAGACTGACGAACAGCCAGACATAAACACAACAGGGAAAAGAAACACATATCTTCCTCGCAATCACAAACTGATTAACACATTCTCAGGTGGAAGAGACATTGAACAGGTGGTGGTGGAAGAGGAACGGAACAGGTGGTGGGAGAGACACGGAACAGGTGGTGGGAGAGGCACGGAACAGGTGGTGGGAGAGACGCGGAATAGGTGGTGGGAGAGGAACGGAACAGGTGGTGGGAGAGACACGGAACAGGTGGTGGGAGAGACACGGAACAGGTGGTGGGAGAGGCACGGAACAGGTGGTGGGAGAGACGCAGAATAGGTGGTGGGAGAGGAACGGAACAGGTGGTGGGAGAGGCACGGAACAGGTGGTGGGAAAGGCACGAAACAGGTGGTGGGAGCGGAACGGAACAGGTGGTGGGAGAGGCACGGAACAGGTGGTGGGAAAGGCACGGAACAGGTGGTGGGAGAGGAACGGAACAGGTGGTGGGAGAGACACGGAACAGGTGGTGGGAGAGGCACGGAACAGGTGATGGGAGAGACACGAAACAGGTGATGGGAGAGACACGAAACAGGTGGTGGGAAAGGCACGGAACAGGTGATGGGAGAGGCACGGAACAGGTGGTGAGAGAGGAACGGAACAGGTGGTGGGAGAGTCACGGAACAGGTGGTGGGAGAGGCACGGAACAGGTGGTGGGAGAGACGCGGAACAGGTGGTGGGAGAGGCACGGAACAGGTGGTGGGAGAGACGCGGAACAGGTGGTGGGAGAGACGCGGAACAGGTAGTGGGAGAGACAAGAAACGGTGGGAGAAGCACGGAACAGGTGGTGGGAGAGACACAGAACAGGTAGTGAGAAGGTTACGGAACACCCTTGGCCACATTCACACTACCTCCACCCTTGGCCACATTCACTCTACCACCACCCTCTGCCACATTCAATCTACCTCCACCCTTGGCCACATTCACTCTACCACCACCCTTGGCCACATAAACCCTACCACCTCCCTTGGCCACATAAACCCTACCACCACCCTTGGCCACATTCACTCTACCACCACCCTTGGCCACATAAACTCTACCACCTCCCTTGGCCACAAACTCCACCACCTCCCTTGGCCACACACACACTATACCTCCACCCTTGGAGGTAAATAGATGTAAAGGAAAATAGGCGTTAAAAGATGAACAGTAGGAATATGATAGTAAAAGGTGAAATATGTATAACATTAAACTCAGTAGAAAAGATTTTTGAGATTAAAAATAGGACGTATACGCACAGGCACAATTATAGTTATATATATATATATATGTGTGTATATATATATATATATATATATATATATATATATATATATATATATATATATATATATATATATATATATATATATATATATATATAAATGCATGTTTGAACGCATCAATATACACACACACACACACACACACACACACACACAAATACACAAACATACACTCACATAAACACACACACACAGGCAGACACTCATGTACAAGTATACTATTACATATAATGACATATAATTTCATGACAGACAAAATAACAGTAATAATAGACACAGACCCTAATAAGACGTTCCACACATAAATATATGGCACAGTCACTACTATATATATATATATATATATATATATATGTGTGTGTGTGTGTGTGTGTGTGTGTGTGTGTGTGTGTTTGTTTAAGGTTGTTGGTGTTTCCTTACAACAACTAAATCAGCTAAATCACTAAATGAATATAAATGTGCAGGAGTTACTTAGTGTTATGATGTTCGCTCCTAGACACAACACGTACACATAGAGGAAGGAACTACTGGGTGAAATCTGCCGACAAGGTATGAGACGTTATTATCATAGACACGGAGGAAGTCTAGTGGCAGCGAGCGGAACACATTACTAAAAGAAACTAACACTGTACGACCAGGGAGAACCTCTACTGATCCCACCAGATAAGACAAAGGCCCAGTAAAAAGGGCAGCTACTAGATGGACAGATATAATTAGGGAGTTAGGAAATGTTCACAGGGCAGAGAAACTGTCATGATGGATGATTGTGGATGTACTGTAGGTGGTGGAGGCCTTTATCCAGCAGTGGATTTATGGGGGCTGGTGATTTTCTACCCCCACAGACACAGACACGGATACATGTATACATCTCAAGCATCGAGAAAATACTCAATTTCAGACCGTAGATGAGCGAGGCATCAACTTTTCCGTGTATCGGGGTTTAGGAAGAGAGCTGAGGTAAGAGTGGGTAGGTAAGGGTGAGAGGTAAGGGGGCGGGGGGAGTGTTGGCGTCGGACAAGCGTACGCCAAATTATCAGGTTTCACGGAGAATTGCGAACTCAATTGCTATGCCAGTCCTTCACCCTCGTCTCCTCCCTCATGCGCTAAGTGCAGCCCTCGACCGATCCTTATTCTGTTGCTTGTTTCCCCGGGAGAATACGTGAAACCCAGCCAAATAATATAATCTAGATTATGACTAGAAATTGGTCGTTTTCTCGTTCCCCTGCTAGATGGGGTGATCAAAACGGAGATGGGGGATGGGGAAGGGTAGAGAGGAGAGACAGGGGGAGGGAAGGGAGGGGAGGAGAGGGGAAGGGAGGGGAAGGGAAGGATAGGGGGAGGGGAGGGGGGAGAGAGTTATGTGGTGTGGGAGGGACAAAGAACACACACACTTCCTGTACTTGATAACTTGTCATATGTAATATTCTCATACTTACATTTCTTCTGAATTTTTCTCAGTTCTCTGTACTGCTACTACGACTAATAATAATAATAATAATGATAATAATAATAATAATAATAATAATAAGGTAATTATTAATATCTTTATTATTATTATTATTATTATTATTATTATTATTATTATTATTACGTCTCACTGATATAATTTCCTCATTTCATCAGCGACATAGAAAGTTGTGATGCGTTCTAAATCTCACAGCTCAGTACATGAAGTTATGTTATAATAATATAGGTAAGTCTCCTAAGGATATTCCCTGTAAGTATTGAAGCATACTGAGCGCCGCCACTCCGAACACAAGTGAACTACCATCTTAATTCTGTTGGTATTTTCTTCATCCTCACTCTTGTCACTACAACAGAGGCGGTTTGTGTACCTATATATCATGGTGAGATTTGTTCTGTTATTGTTGATTGTTTTTGTTCTGTTTTCCCTGGTTCTGATCGTTATTTATCTAAGTGTACACAAATACTTCATTGGAGGATTGCTGTACCTTGTTACGGTGTTTGTGTTATTGAGGTGTATTATTGTCAGGTAGTGACGCAAGATAATGAGCGGGTCTTGGGAGACGTCCTCGTCACGCTGGCAAAAAAACCGAGAGAGAAAAAGGACGCGTTGAAAACTCTTACAGAGAGACACAGACGCACACCTTTATATACACACATCTACACACAGATGGTCCTTTTAGAGAGACAGGCACACAGCATTGTACAGATACAGACAGACAGTCAGACAGACAGACAGATATCGCCTGACAGAGAGAGAGAGAGAGAGAGAGAGAGAGAGAGAGAGAGAGAGAGAGAGAGAGAGAGAGAGACGAGGGGAGCAGTCACAAGCGGACTGACGGTGTTGGTCCTCAAGCAGTGACGGGGAGTAATTACCAAAGCAGTGGAGTGGTCTCTCGGGCTGAGGATGAGACAAGGCTTGTCCTCCATCCAACAACATAATGCCCCCTCCACCCTGGCTGAGGGCCCCTGGAAGCATGCCTTCGCCCAGCTAAAACTGGAACTCATTGTCGTTTCTGAGTTGTTACTGCCTTCGTTAATTGACAAAACAAAGCTGCGCTAGGCCGGCCCTACAGTGTGGCCGAGCCCAGACAATGCATGATATTCAACGTCGCTCATACTTCTTCCTCCTCACACGTCTTAGAGGGGAGGGAGGAGGGTGAGGCCGGGCCCCAGCACATCCCCATCACCACCACCTCCCCCTTCTCCTCCTCCTCTTACACGAAATGATAAATTAACGCCAGAATTATACCGAGTTTATCTGGCCGGGTACTTAACACGCGCGTATAGACAAGGCCATTTAGCCAGAGCACTTGCCTCCGCTGCGTCATTTATCTACACACATACACGCATCTTCCTCAGGACGTATACAGACTGGACATTCTGACTACGTTCCCTAATGGCTTTCTAAGCTTGGTGATCACTGTTACACTCCTTTAGGTGTTTATTGTACACTTCCGGCCTTTATCTCATTAGCGTTAGTATAATTAAACTCAGACATCATTCTGGGATATAATGAAAGTTCTTGTACCCAGTGTTGTGTGAGCTACCGTCTGATGACTTTCTCACCTGCCACTAACACATATATATTAAATATTATATATCCAGTACATAGCCCAGGTGTGTCAAGTGTGACGCTAGATCCCAACTTACTATATATATATATATATATATATATATATATATATATATATATATATATATATATATATATATATATATATATATATATAACCATAAGAATGGAGGAAACTGCAGCGGGTGTATTGGCCCATATTGGGCAGTCCCATTTACGCCCAACCCCTATCGCTCATATATCCATCCAACTTATGTTTGAATCTATCCAGCGTATTCGAATTCATGATGATGTTTGGTAACTTGTTCCACTCATCCACTACTCTATTTACAAACCAGTGTTTACCTATATCGCACCTAAATCTAAATTTGTCTAATTTAAAACCATTGTTACGAGTTCGCTCCTGGTTGGATAGTACCTTGTTATGTCCTCTTTGTTTAGCCCTGACTTCCATTTATACACCTCTATCATATTGCCCCTCGCTCTACGTCTCTCGAGGGAGTGCAAATTAACATGCTTTAACCTGTCTCTGTACTCAAGGCTCCTAATGCCCGGGATTAGTCTTGTCATTCTCTGAATTCTTTCTAGGGATTCTATATCCATTCTGTGATACGGTGACCAGAACTGAACTGCGTAATCCAAGTGAGGTCTCACAAGCGCAATATATAGTTTTAGGATGACCTCGCTAGTTTTGTAGCAAACACTCCTTTGTATGAACCCAAGAACCTGTACCTTATTAGCCTTGTTTCGAGCAAATACACATTGTTTACTTGGCTTAAGATTCCTACTTATCATTACTCCTAAGTCTTTCTCACAGTCAAATTTCTCCATAACATCGTTGTTCATCTGGTATTTGGTTTCTCTGTTTACATTTCCTAGACTAAGTACTTTACATTTGTCCATACTGAAATTCATCTGCCATTTTTCAGACCATACAATTTTTTTTTTAATCTTCCTGTAGTTTTGCGGAGTCCTCATCAGATTTAATTACACGCCCTATTTTAGTGTCATCAGCAAATTTACTTTTGTTGCTGGCTATGCCTATATCTATGTCGTTTATGTACCCTGTATACGTATAATAAATAATAATGGTACAAGTACTGAGCCTTGGGGTACTCCACTAGATTTAGTGCCATTAATGCTCACTCGCTGTTTACTGTCCTGTAACCACGCAATAATCCATTTTAGAATATCTCCTCCAATGCCATGAGCCTCCACTTTTCTTGTTAGCCTTTCGTGAGGGGAGTCCGTCGTGTGGTACCATTTCATTCACACACCAAGAAAAAATAAATAAACGTCTATAGATTTGGTAACGATTTTTTGTTTAAACATCATGTGTGTATATATGTCTTTATATACACAGGTGTACCCCGATAACTGACGCATAGAGGGACCAGGAAAAGTCGTTGGTAAGTAAATCAACGTTTATCGAAGCAATTAATCTCATAAAAACATAAATTCAGGGAATTAGGGACCGGCCACCCTCCAAAAACTCCCATCTACCCTTGATATATTTTTGTTGTGCACATTGTTAAGCAAGAAAATAAAGTAAACATACAAAACGTAATAAGACTTAAATAAGCAATGTAAAGCATAAATTGAGACTTATTTACCCATGTTGAGGATGGTAAAGAAGGTCTAGGGTGGCAAGTTCAAGTCTCTACCACTCTTATTATGTCTTCTCACAGCACATCAAGCTGCCCAGGACAAGAAGAACTATCACTGGGACGTTTAGACATGATTGAGTAACACACAAAGTTTGAAAAAAAAAGTCAGACACACACACACAGTAAGAGTAAACAAGAGCAAAGATGACGAGAATGAGTCAGGACAGTGCGCAGAGACCTCTGGGAGCAGGAATTTGCACCTCATCACTGCCCGCCAAATTCAAAACAGTTTTGCTCCTTTCCCGAGCGTCGGATCTCCAGGGTATCAATGAAACTTGCGGGGTATTTCTTCCATAATGTAATCAACGGTTCTGCGAAGTGGCAGTTAACAGGATGTCGGTTTTTTAGGTACACCTGTAAAGATGGCAACTTACAAGAAGACGAGATTATATACTGAAATTCCACTTCACACACCTTAGAACATACAACCTGAAGTATAGTATTTAAGTGATACTGGATTATTAAAAAAATACTTTATATATATAAATATATATAGGCCTATATATATATATACCGTGTGTATATATATATAATTCTTCTGTTCTCTTTACACATTACACTTTTACACTTTAGTTAATCTCAAATTAATGTGTTTATTCATCACTAGCTCAGTGTGTCACAGGGTTAACTCCTTCCAAGGCACGTGTAATATTAAGAGAAGTGCTGGTTTATGTATACTAGGACAAATTCAACGAGTCCCTCGTCCCCGTGAATATTGATACAGTCTCCTGAATGGTTCAAGCCCATTCATAGAGACGCGACAGGCGATGTGAATCATTGAAAACCCCATGCAAAACGGAGGAGATGGGCGTCAACTATGTACCACTGTCTATACTATCAACCATACATACTTCTTCTGTGGTTACGATATTGATGCTGGGTGAACCTGTTGCATGTTGTAGGCTAAGATGTTGGATGTGGGAGAACAGATGCTGAATGTAGGCTGTAGGAGGCTAGATGATGGATGTTGGATGTGGATTGTAGAAAGCTGGAGGAAGGATATTGGATGTGGGTCGTAAAGGGTTGAATGTTGGATGTGGGATGCCTAGATGTTGGATGTTGGAGACTAAATATAGGATGTTGGATGTGGGAAGCTGGATGCTGGATATGGCAGGCAGGACGTTGGAAGTTGGAGGCTAGATATCGAATGTGGTTTGTAGGAGGCTGGATGTTGGATGTGGGAGGCTGCATGTTGGATGTGGGGGGCTGGATGTTGGATGTGTGAGGCTGAATGTTGCATGTTAGAATATTCGAATAATTTCATTTAGCAGTGGTAAGTTTCAAGGGGACCTCAAACGTCATAATTCAAAGGTGTCTTCAACGATACCTACTTGTATTTTGCAATTATATTTGTTGTTGATTCAGTAGTTTTGTGGTTTATTATACTGTTCTGTTGGAGAGGTAAACTACAAAATAAATATAATGTGAATGTGCTCACTGAGACACACATTTTCATATTTGATTTACGATCATTATAATCAATATACTAAAACATGATAAGTTACCTAATTTTCCTTAGGATAAATATATATATATATATATATATACCGCAATAGCGTTCCTCCGCGATGACTCACATATCGTCTGTATATGGCCAAATAAACAGTTTATTTGACTGTGACGTGTGAGGTTGGTGAATAATGAGTCTGGCCTCATTGTTGATGTTGCAGGTCGGCCATATTGCTCCTAAACGTAAACACCGCCCCTCCCCCGCTGTGATACCTCCCTGTTCTCCAGAACACACACACACACACACACACACACACACGGCGAAGAAAAAACAAGAAATACTTGACCCAGGGAGAGAAGGCTCCCTTACCTCCCCTATGCTGGAACACATCACCTGCGGGATATTCCTCATTGGCACGACGTATGTACCTGCCACACCTATTTTTATGACTGGTATGTTAATCCTTGGGGATGGTATATGTACACGGTAGTCGAGTAAATTGGCGGCTGTAACATTATTTAACATTACGGAGGACTGACATTACGAGCATCTCAGTCACGACCTAACAGGGGGCAATATTCATGCAAGCCCGTCCTAAATAACCTCAATACGCACACAAACACACAAATTATTTACACCCATATATAATCAGCATTTTGGGGAGGGGTTTAATACTCCCCAACATGAAGGTATCAAAGGCCTTCATGACGATATAACGTATTGACCATGCACAATTAAACGCATGACTCCAAGTACTCGAGCATTTACACCCCGCCCAACCAACCCCTCCACCTTGTTCCAGCTACTAATGTGACAGCAAAGGCGGCGGTGGCGGCACTACTCACGTGTCAAGGACCAGCTAAACCAAGGCAGCAGCTATCGATTGGGTAATTGAGTTATAAATCCCATTGTTAGATCACGCTATTTAATAACATTCGTCGTGTAATTATTCTCTCTGATGATTAGTTTCTGGGGGTCCTTATGGATAGCTCAATCTCGGAGAACTGATGTGGTGGGTGGCCTAGGTGGGTGTTGGATAGGGGGGGTGCCCTAGGTGGGTGGTGGGTGGCTTAGGCATGGTGGTAGGTGGGTGGTTGTGAGGTTGAAAGGGTGTTGAGAGGGTGGTAGGTGTGTGGTGGTAGGTGGAAGTGTGTGTGGTGGGAGGTGGTGTGTGATGGTAAGTGGAGGTGTGTTGTGGGAGGTGGAAGTGTGATAGAGGGGTGGTAAGTGGATGGTAGGCGGGGGGGTGGTAGATGGGGGACGAGGATAGTAAGTAGGTGGAGAGGTAAGGAAACGGGTACTGGAGGTAGTGGTAGGTAGTAAGGGTACTAGGAGCTTGGTAAATGAATAATGGTTATGTATGGATGGTGATAAGCGAGAGAGTACTGGTGACCGCGTGATGGGGGTGTGTTCGGATAGATACAGGTATGTGCAGAAGTAGGGATATGGTGGGTAGTATGTGGGTGATGATTGTGTTGGTGGCGGTGTGGGTTGGTGATGTGGGTGTTGTGTTGATGTGTATAGTAGTGGTGTGGGTGGTGATGGTGGCGTGGGTGGTGATGGTGGCGTGAGTGGTGATGGTGGCGTGGGTGAGTGGTGATGGTGGCGTGGGTGGCGATGATGGTGGCGTGGGTGGTGATGGTGGCGTGGGTGGTGGTGGTGGTGGGGGTAGTGGCGTGGGTAGTGGTGGTGGCGTAGGTGGTGGTGGTGGTGGTGGTGATGGTGGCGGGGGTAGTGGCGTGGGTGGTGGTGGTGGTGATGGTGGCGGGGGTAGTGGCGTGGGTAATGGTGGTGGCGTAGGTGGTGGTGGTGGCGTGGGTGGTGGTGATGGTGGCGTGGGTGGTGGTGATGGTGGCGTGGGTGGTGGTGGTGGCGTGGGTGGCGTGGGTGGTGACGGTGGCGTGGGTGGTGGTGGTGGCGTGGTGGTGGTGGTGGCGTGGGTGGTGGTAACAGAGTAAAGTAATGAGGGTAGCGTGATCTCGGCAGTATTATCATGACGATGGCAGTAATTTGAATTGGTAGGATTTGTTCATGCACGGAAACCCTGACGACCCAACACCCAGGACTGACCAATATGCAGTAGACTTTACTGTTCACTCGATATGTTTGTTTATTACACAGACGTACTGTAAGTCCATTCATACTCTCATACTGTTAACACAATACGGATATACGATGAGGTATTAATAAATTCCAGGTTATTATTTTCGTTATGATTTTTTTTACTGAGATGTATTAGTTTACTGAAGCAGTAGTCAAACGTGTTACAGCTTGATATTTTGAGATTTTACGCATATACATTAAAAATAAAAGGTGTGTGTGTCTAAATCATTGCATAATGAATTTATTGCACATGTTGCACACTGGGTTTATTGTTCATGTTGCATGGTGGGTATACTTTCCTCTTACATGACGGGTTTATTATATACATCGCATATCACTTAACATGTTGCATGGTGAATTTGTTGTATATATTGGATGGTGGTTTACTGTACATATTGGACAGTGGGTTTATTGCACTTGTTCCATGGTGGTTTACTGTACTGCACATATTGCATGGTGGTTTACTGTACATATTGGATCGTGGGTTACTGTACTGTACATATTGCATTGTGGTTTACTGTACATATTGGATCGTGGGTTACTGTACTGTACATATTGCATGGTGGTTTACTGTACATATTGGATCGTGGGTTTATTACACATGTTGCATGGTGGTTTACTGTACATATTGCATAGTGGTGGGTTGAATTATATGTTTATTATACTTGTTGCATGTTGGGTTTATAACAGATGCTCGGGAGTGACGCTGAAGTGAAGAAAACAACACACACACACACACACACACACACACACTAACCAGAATGTGTAGGACATGCAACCGAGACATCTGGGAGGTAATAGCAAGCGTTTTTATATTATTCAGTATTCATTATTTTGATAACAACAATATAAACCCAAATAATGTATAATTACGACCCAGGTATTTTTGTGGAAAATTACTATAGTTAAGCAGAATCTAATTTTCACGTGGACTTGTTCTCCTTCTCATGACTACGATTCATTCTCGATTTTACGAAAGAAATGTTTTTGTTTCTCTATAATACAGAATGGTGTTGTTGGGTTTGCATTATTTACCTGAGATTGATGTAGTGTATATAATGTTTTTAAGTTATCTCAGTAATCTTGACCAGTCTTGTATGCAAATTAGTCCGTGTTTTTTTTTTGTGTACAACTTAAATATAGTCCGTATAATTATGACGTTCAGTGACTGGTGAGGCTGGTCGGTCATGTAGCAGTGCTGTGTTGTTCTTACCGCCCACACAGTGACATCTCTCGAGGCTATGATAACACTCTCCTACGCCAGTTAACAACGCCAAGAGCGAGTTATCATGGTAGGTTAACATCTTCATATAATGAATTATAATTCCAAGCTAAGTTAACATCTGTGTATTTTACCTCACAATGCAAACACATTATTCTCCTTTTAAGGTAAATTACCATCTTTGTGTCATAGCTCAGAATACAAATGAAATGTATTCACTTTAATCTAACATAACACGCTGTGTAAGAATACAAACACAGTATCATAATTTTCAACCAAGCTAAAGTACTGAAATGAATTATCTAATATGGATAACATGACATCAGCACCCTAAGTTATCCTAACTTGAAGCGCTATCTCAGAATACCAAAGCCAAAGTTAAGCTAACGTTCTACGTCATCTATGAAGACTCCACACCCTCCATATGGGTTTTACAGCTTAACCCAAGAACAGGAATGGGCCGTTCAACACTCCTCTTATCACATTCCTGACGATTACTCAGAGATTAGCAAGTTATTTTTTCCATTACTGGTGATGTGAAGATGCTCTTAACTGGCTCACGGATATCAATACCTCAAAATGGTAATAAGACTGGTATAAACCTTCACTCTTTTGTGGAGGGTAAAATAACTTACGACTATTATTTTAAGAATTAGGGACCTGGTACCTGCCCTTGGTCTCAAATCCAGACTTCGTGGGTTGTGAATGATGAGCGTCGCCTCTCCACCCCGGTGTTCCCTCGTGTTCCAAAAATTGATTCATTAACACCTTGGAGACATTGATACTCAGGTGACGTTCAGGTTAGACGACGGAGATCAAGTGCGCGCACACACACACACACACACACACACACACACACACACCAAATTATTTCGACAAGATACTGGCATGAATATCTCAGCCATATGCTAATACACTTCAGATTGTCATAAGAGGGATTTATCATGATAAGAACAGAGACAAACAGCACATGTCAACACAAGGGGACACAACAACACACACGCCACAACGAACACCCTCACAACATCTCATGCCTTCAACCTCGATAAGCGAATCAATTGCGCTATCCTTCTACAGCCGCAGCCCCGATAATAATATGCAAATTTGGCAAGCAGACAGGGAATAAATGGACATTATCAGAAGGTCAATTAGCATGTATCGAGTAAGACGCAGTCAAGGCCAGCCACCTCCGGCTTTGGCAGGACTGATGCTGCCGCCCAGTGTAGTGAGGCGCTTACCCTGAGGAGAGTCAATTGCATCAATTATATATATATATATATATATATATATATATATATATATATATATATATATATATATATATATATATATAAGCGCGAGTATTCATCCCTTAAATTCTTCAAACCAAAGAACAATGCTTCGTTCCCGATCATTAAACTGAATATTTTCTCTCGTATAGGAAATATTGTGGTAACCCCAACTAATACATTAATAATTGTTATATTCACGGACTCACCGTATTCATATTGCTAACTTTTTCAACATCACTAAAGATGAGGATATTATAATGTGCTGAAAATATTCCTAATATATCCATTACATCAAAACGTAATCATACAATAAATAACGATAAAAGCATTTGACAGGCAAACTATTGTTTTTCATATACCTTAATTAACACGAGAATTGTAAAGGTATTTTGTGCTCCTGGGATTTAATAAAACCTTCGTCAGTCTCTTTAGTTGGTTTAGTGAAGTTGTAGTAAACCTTGATGAGCTGAATGTACCTTAGTGTGTGTGTAATAATAATAATAATAATAATAATAATAATAATAATAATAATAATAATAATAATTAATGGTTTATTGATAAGAGTTCTGTAGCCCCCATTGGACATAAATGACTTATTACATACATTGGTGGTTTAACAAAAGCTTTCATTAGAGAAAGGTAAAGGAACATACAGTAAACATACAGATTAATGTTTCCAGTGGAGGTCACGTAGTGTAGTAACTCCCTCACAGATGGTATTATGAGGGGCCTGACGTGATGTAGTAATTCCCTCACAGATGGTGTTATGAGGGGCTTGACGTGGTGTAGTAATTCCCTCACAGATGGTGTTATGAGGGGCTTGACGTGATGTAGTAATTCCCTCACAGATGGTGTTATGAGGGGCTTGACGTGGTGTATAGTAATTCCCTCACAGATGGTGTTATGAGGGGCTTGACGTGGTGTATAGTAATTCCCTCACAGATGGTGTGTGTGTGTGTGTGTGTGTGTGTGTGTGTGTGTGTGTGTGTGTGTGTGTGTGTGTGCTTTCGTGTTTTTCTTGCGTGAGTAATTCTTTGCATGTGTGTGTGATCTCGTGCATGCGTGTAAGATGTGTGTGTGTATGTGTATGTGTGTGTGTGTATGTGTATGTGTGTGTGTGTGTGTGTGTGTGTTCGTGTATAAAAACAATACTGGTACCCGTGGGAAAAACTTGTCGAAGAAAACACCTGGTCACTACCTGGGCAATTACTTATTCTCTCTTTACCGCGACGAGGTACACAAAAAAAATGTAACTGAACATACTTGATGACGCCCACAGGTGTAGTGTGGTGCCTGGTGAACCGCATTGTATGCCAGGTGTACTGTTGCCTGCTGCTCATCACTTTCATACAGGTCAAGTGTTGCCTGTTGTCCATTACTGTGAGTTGTAATGTTGCCTACTGCCTCTAGATGTTATTCACTCACATCATGATGCTTGCAGGCGTAGTGTGTTGCCTGCTGTTTCACACCGTCACTCACTCATACCATGATGCCTGTAGGTGTAGTGTTGCCTGCTGTCTCACACCGTCACTCACTCATACCATGATGCCTGTAGATGTAGTGTTGCCTGCTGTCTCACACCGTCACTCACTCATACCATGATGCCTGTAGGTGTAGTGTTGCCTGCTGTCTCACACAGTCACTCACTCATACCATGATGCCTGTAGGTGTAGTGTTGCCTGCTGTCTCACATAGTCACTCATACCATGATGCCTGTAGGTGTAGTGTTGCCTGCTGTCTCACACAGTCACTCACTCATACCATGATGCCTGTAGGTGTAGTGTTGCCTGCTGTCTCACACAGTCACTCACTCATACCATGATGCCTGTAGGTGTAGTGTTGCCTGCTACCCCTCACTAACACTCACACATAATTCTTAACCAAAATAAAAAAATCGAGAAGAACCAATTAGACTTGTTCTCAGCATTATTCTCTCTCTCTCTCTCTCTCTCTCTCTCCCCTGGAATATAAGCCACCAATCTAGGTACACATCCATTCTTAATAAATAATGCACTATAATACGACCAAAGTCTTTCCACTAGCCTGAGAGAGAGACATACAGACAGATGATCAAAGGAGTAGATATGTATAAGTAATATGTTTTTATTGGTCTCAGGTGATGGGGTTAATAGATGAGACACTTAAAACAGTATATTAAAATGACTCGATATTGTCTTCAACTGTTGTGAAATGTGTAAATTCTGAAGAAGAAGAAGAAGAAGAAGAAACTATAACATAATATAGAAAATCAAGAATGAAGAAGATACAGCTTCAGAAGAAAATTAGAATATATAGAAATATAAAGAAAAAGATTACAATAAACAAGTAATAAAAGAGAAATTCTAAGATTAATGATAATATATATAAGAAAATAAAGGTGATGTATTTAGTAGAACAACAACAAAAACAACAGCAACAACAGCAACAACAGCAACAATAATAATAATAATAACAACAACAATAATAATAACAACAACAATAATAATAACAACAGCAACAATAATAATAATAATAACAACAACAATAATAAAATATAAACAAGAGAAACAGAAGAAGTATAGGACAAAAATCATAATAATAAAGAGGAAGAAGTGAGAAAAGAAAAACTAAAACAAAAAACTGAGATGAAAAGAAAGAAAATGAAGAACTGGGAAAAGAAGAAGCAGATGGAGAAGGAACAGAATGATAATTAGAAGAAGGGGAAGAATCAGAATAAGAAAATAAAAAAAAAAGAAGAAGGAATTAGCCACAGTTCAGTACCAAACATTTAACACCGACGTTAAATAAAAAAATGAGAAATAATCCGGCCATATATAGCTGACCCGGATATTGTCTGGGGCCACAAATGGACTATTCCCTTCTAATGTATTTTCAATGGCTGGTGTTTGTGGTGGCAACATTAAATCACAGACTCAAAGCGCCAGCTCACACGGCGTATTACTTTAATATCCGGTTCTCGTGATATATTTCCTATATAATTCAAGTAAGCAACATCGTCAAGTCATATTTTTTGTCGATAGACAAAGACTTCACATTTCATACCCAGGGTGTGCGGTGAGGTGCGGTACATGCGGGGATTTCACATCAGTCGCATAAAATGATTTTGCAATTGAGGTAAGCGAGTGGAACCTTCACCCACCCACCCACACACACTGTTAACCTAGGACTCTGAGAGAAAAGCGGACAGGAAATGTAATTATATATATATATATATATGTATATATATATATATGTATATATATATATATATATATATATATATATATATATATATATATATATATATATATATATATATATATATATATTTTTTACAGGAGTGCGTGGGTGTGTTAGTACAACAGAGACTTATCACTGACCACTGGCAGCTATCATTAAGACAAGTAACACAAAAAAACAAACCATGGGGTGAATAATTTCTCAGGTCCGACGATCAAACTAGTTAATATGCGAGCACCTGGAGACATTAAATTAAGAATTGGAGAAAAAAATTACTCATTTAATGACTCTAAATTGTGGGTTAGCACAATAAAATATGTGTCATATACACACCATCGTGCTGAAATACTACAATATACATTCCTACTAACTCCTTAATCTTGCCGGGGGTTTTATGGCCTCGCTAGAACGAAACAAAAAAAAAAGCAAAGCTGTAATACGTCAGTGTGTGTACGTCAAGCGAGCGACTCAACCCCCAGGCCACTGAAATTGGTCATAATGGGAGTATCTAATTTATTTACTCTTAATTATTCTGAAGCAGGATACTGAATTTTGAATGAGTCCTTTATCAAACATTTATGTGGTTGTTTACAAACACCAGAGCGTATGCAAATCATGCATATTTGCACATTAATTTATTAATCAACACGCGGCACTAGAGGAGGAGGAGGAGGAGGAGGGGGGGAGAAGGGGTAGGCGGAGGAAGGAGGGGGGGGGGGCGAAGGGAGGGGTTAGGAGGAGGAGGAAAGGTGAGTGCACAGTAGGGAAAGATTACGTTGATAATCATGGTTGATTAAAGAGCTAAGAGATTAAATATAAATAAAGAGAAAACAAAGACAGAGTGAACGGTAGGTAAAAAAAAAAGTATATTGATAAACGTGGATATATAAACAGGTATGAGAATAAAGCTAAACAAATAACAACAAGAAACAGTAATAATACGTAACCTCGATAAAATATTGGTGGCGAAAAACCAATAAACGAGAAATAAAATAAATGGTAGTAACAGGAAATTTCGATAAGGATAGTAGTAAAAATACCGAAGAAAATAATATATATTAAAACATATCGAAAAAAAAGTCGATATAAGGATAATTCCATATTAGGATATTCAAAATAAATTGCATCCTACCAGGTGGTATGATGAGGAGTTTCCGGTGTGTGATCAGGAAGGTCGACGGCGTCAATGTCTTCACTGCGAGACATTACAAACAACCTTAATAACGTTTCACTCCTGGGACACTTTAGGAACATGATACAGGAATATGGTTTTGTATAAGAACATGATATAGGATTGTTAGATAGCTTAAGAACCGTATATAAGAAAATGACATAGGATCATGAGATAGCTTAAGAATATTAGATAAAAGAATGAAATAGGAACATGATATAGCTTAAGAACATAATATATAGGAACACATGACAAAGCTTCATGTTGGCATCTCATGACACATCCCAAAGACATGTTACACCGTAATCCTAAAGCTTTACGACTTAAAGACCAGACATAAGACACTGTCACCTTAATACGACACAGCTTAATGTCGTGTTTTACACCACATAAACACACACACAGTTCAGCATGGCGACAGACCACAACAAAGAGATCTGACTTGAATTTACTGTATACTACCTGAGGTTTATTGAGATACAGTATGACACTCCTGCCTTGTCCACTTCTATATGACATTACTCAGCAGCAGAGATATTCCGTGACATGACAAAACACACGAGGCAATATTTACCAACTCTTAACACAAAGCCTGACGTTTCATTGGCTCTTAGTTGATGTTCTCGTGCGTGGGGGGTTAGTTCCACTGCGGGCTGTTGAAGGGACATGACAACAGAGGTCAGTAGCCTATGAAGCCTAGAGACTATACCTGAGAAAACATTACCAGCACGAGTAATCAAGAGTACCCTGGAGTTCACTCTTCACTTTCAGTCTTGTCTCGTTGTTGAGAGTTAATGCCAGGCAATCGTAGGCTCACCTTCTGCCAGCGGTGGCGATGCTCTTTATTAGTACGATCATCGTTAATGAAATATCAATATAAAACATCAAAAATAAAATTATTCACATTATTATGAGGTGTGATCCCCTCCATGTTATATATCGCTAATTATGAGGTGTGATCCCTTCCATGTTATATATCGCTAATTATGAGGTGTGATCCCTTCCATGTTATATATCGCTAATTATGAGGTGTGATCCCCTCCATGTTATATAGCGCTAATTATGAGGTGTGATCCCTTCCATGTTATATATCGCTAATTATGAGGTGTGATCCCCTCCATGTTATATACCGCTTATTATGAGGTGTGATCCCCTCCATGTTATATATCGCTAATTATGAGGTGTGATCCCTTCCATGTTATATAGCGCTAATTATGAGGTGTGATCCCTTCCATGTTATATATCGCGTATTATGAGGTGTGATCTCCATGTTATATAGCGCTAATTATGAGGTGTGATCCCCTCCATGTTATATATCGCTAATTATGAGGTGTGATCCCCTCCATGTTATATATCGCTAATTATGAGGTGTGAGCCCCTCCATGTTATATATTGCTTATTATGAGGTGTGATCCCCTACATGTTATATATCGCTATATGATATAAAATCCCATGATAAGAATTAAGCACGTGACGGTTCTTGTATCCTTTAAATATTACCAATATTTATGCCCGCATTAAATTTAAAACTGGAATACTGTACCAACACATGTTTTAATTAGCTGCAGGTCACAGGGTAGAGACCAGAGGCAGAATCACAGGTAAAGATCATGGGTAAAGATCACAGGTGGAAACTCAGGTTAAGATCACAGTGTTGACCAGGTTAGGTTATTAACTGTACGTAACAACTCAGCGCTGGACTGGAGTGATCATAACATGTGAGGTAGCAAAAACTTGTTTATTATACATCACAACAAATATACATTAATTATGTCATTTATGTGATATACAAAGACATTGTTGGAATATACAACCCCTTTAGAACAGCCAGGGTAAGGCTCACTGGAGAGCAGAAAAAAGTATCCAAACATATATGAGAATTATTCTAGGAAGGGATTATTACACAGGTCCGCTAACTGCTCTCCAAAACCTTAAAATTACAATCACTAGACCACCGACATATACACCAGTGTCTATGTTAGTGGAACGAGACCAGGCACCCTCAAACACCCGATAACTCTTAACCTTCCTGTATAAACTCCCTTCACGGTCTCACCTAACGTCACTCACACCTGCTAATCCAACCTAGATGTAGAACTGATCACTACAAGAGGGCAATAATACCCTTACGTAAGACCTCTATTTAATAATGAACTGTAACGCCTAGGATCATGTATCCCCTATATCATGTTAGGCTGTGACCGTGTTTTGATTATAACATTGGTCAGAATCTTGAACTATTTTTGGAGGTGCCAATTCTTGCTGTCCTAACCTCTCTCAGTACACTTACCTGTATCTGTATAGGTGCAAATGATGTTTTACCTGTATAAAGATAGAAATGAATGATCTTCAGTATTTTCACACGAATTTCTTGTGTTGTATTAGTCTTTGTTGTAGCTCGTTACACTGTTGTGTGATGTGTACTTTGTGCTGTAGAAATAATCATTTAATCCTTATTATTATTATTATTATTATTATTATTATTATTAATACCTTCAGTTTCACCTCATGTATCAACTAAATATAAATTTCATCATCATTATTTCCGTCTTTTTCTACGTCTTCAAAAGTTTTATTTCACATATTTATCAAAACTCTGGGTAACTCAGCAGCTGAGTGGCGACAGAACGTTCGCTTTTGTAAGGGAGTGGTCCCAGGCTCGACTCCCAGCCTAAGATCGGAGGATAAGATCCTCCAGTTGTACCCTAGCTCCTGGTCACTCAGCGGTGTGTACAGGTGACAGATATACTGACGGGTGCGCTTGTCGATGTCGGGGGGAGGATAACCCTTAGGTGGCCGGAGGAGGATAACCCTTAGGTGGCTGGGGGGAGGATAACCCTTAGGTGGCTGGGGGGAGGATAACCCTTAGGTGGCCGGGGGAGGATAACCCTTAGGTGGCCGGGGGGAGGATAACCCTTAGGTGGCCGGAGGAGGATAACCCTTAGGTGGCCGGAGGAGGATAACCCTTAGGTGGCCGGAGGAGGATAACCCTTAGGTGGCCGGGGGAGGATAACCCTTAGGTGGCCGGGGGAGGATAACCCTTAGGTGGCTGGGGAAGGATAACCCTTAGGTGGCCGGGGGGAGGATAACCCTTAGGTGGCCGGGGGAGGATAACCCTTAGGTGGCCGGGGAAGAGGATAACCCTTAGGTGGTCTGGCATAGAGCCAAAGAGGATGGGGGAAGTCCCTTAACCCATAAATAGTACAGAATTATGTGATCAGTGATTGTCTTTATAACCCTATTGGGATTTTATGAAGAACAGCCACCTAAGCTTATTTCAAAAGCACCCTGGAATTCACCCATCACTTTCAGTTTTGTCTCGCTGTAGAGAGGGTTAGGTTAGGTTAGGTTAGGTTAGGTTGGATAAAGTTAGGTTAGGTTAGGTTAGGTTAGGTTAGGTTAGGTTAGGTTGGATTAGGAAATGTATGGTTAGGTTAGCTTAGGTTGGGATGAGTTAGGGTAGAATAGGTTGGGTTAGAAAATGGTAAGGTTAGGTTTGGTTGGGTTAGGTTTAAGTATGATAAAATCCTACTAGAATAAGACCATCACGAAGAGAGCGAGAAGAATATGAGATGAAACGTAGGAGGAGTGAGGAGGAGGAGGAGGAGTGAGGAGTAGGAGTGAGGTAGGAGAAGGGAGGATAGATTAGTAGAAAATAAGAATGAAAAAAGTGAAAAGAAAGAGGACAAGGAGGAGATAAAGAGAGGTGAAAGAAGAGGAGAGAGACTGGAGGAGGAAGGAGTTGGAAGAATAGGAATGAAAAGGTCGAGGAGGAAGCAGGAGGAAGGAGTAGTTGGAGGGAGTAGTTGGAGGGAGTAGGAGGAAGGAGTAGGGAGAAGGAGGAGGTCGTAGGAGGAGGGAATAGAGAGGACGAGTAGGAGGAGGGAGTAGGAAGGAGGAGTAGGAGAAGTAGGAGGGGAAGTAAGAGGAGGGAGTGGAAATAAGAGGAAGGAGTAGAAGGAATAGGAGGGAGTAAGAGGAGGGAGTAGAAGGAGGTGTTGTTTTAGTTGCTGATAGTTGGACAAAATCGATGCTTATAGTCTCCCTAATTGCCTTTCAAGCGTTCAACCACAAGTCTTATTTCCGCCTAACAAACGCCTTGATAACATTTCCGTGCTTACCAATTTGCCCACCAACGACCTAAAATTGCTACAAGCGGACGATTTGCAATGAATTATACCTGTATTTTTATTTCTACTATTAATTAATCCTTTCGGTAATGGCTGGGGTTAGGAAAAAAAATTATCCTGCGTGGGAAGACAATTTTGGAATGTATTTAGCAGTAATACATTGCCCCCAGGTTGGGTATGCCAGGGGGTACCTGCGCGTTCGCGTTTGCCGAATGGGCATTATTCCGCGTGATTCATTGAGATTACACATACATGCGAATGCCACACAGTCGAGCTGGAAAAAAAAAGGAAAGGATTTGTTGATTTCCGAGTCGAGTGCAAAAGAAAAGGGTGATATAGGTAAAAAGATTGCGTGTGTTAAGCTGTTATGACGCCAAGGGTGTGTGTGTGCATACATAAAAAGTTACATATGCATACACATATATTATATTATATTATGCATGTCCACATACCCCTGTACATGTACCTGTATAGTGCGCACACACACACACACACACACACCAGGCGTTCCTCATCCTCCACCACTACGAACAACCAACACCATTACCAACATCACCATCACTACTCCCCCACCATCTCCATACCACCACTACCATTACCACCACCCTACACACACGTCAAGGGTCCCACCCCAACATTCATCATTACCAACCCCCACCACTACCCCGTCACCAACAACCACTACTAACACTAACACCCCCTACCCCCACCCCACCACCAACAACCACTACTAACACCCCCTACCCCCATCCCACCAACAACCACTACAAACACCCCCTACCCCCACCCCACCAACAACAACCACTACTAACACCCCCTACCCCCACCCCACCAACAACCACTACTAACACTAACACCCCCTCCACCATCCCCACCACCAACAACCACTACTAACACCCCCTACCCCCACCCCACCAACAACCACTACTAACACCCCCTACCCCCACCCCACCAACAACCACTACTAACACCCCCTACCCCCACCCCCACCAACAACCACTACTAACACCCCCTACCCCCATCCCACCAACAACCACTACTAACACCCCCTACCCCCACCCCCACCAACAACCACTACTAACACCCCGTACCCCCACCCCACCAACAACCACTACTAACACCCCCTACCCCCACCCCACCAACAACCACTACTAACATCCCCTACCCCCACCCCACCAACAACCACTACTAACACCCCCTACCCCCACCCCACCAACAACCACTACTAACACCCCCTACCCCCACCCCCACCAACAACCACTACTAACACCCCCTACCCCCACCCCCACCAACAACCACCACTAATACTAACACCCCCTCCACCACCACCAACTTATAACACCAATATCCTAAATTCGCCTCCGCCAACAGTCAGATTCGTCAAGCGAGAATGTCGGGCTCGCGAGGTTTTCATACGACAAATGGCCATGAAATATAAAGAATGACGAGCGCCATCATGCTTACGACCGCCCGAAAGGCCATTTGTCGCCGCTGTACCCGACAGATTTCTATGCCGTAAGCAACCCTTCTGAGGAAAAATGGCTAAATATGATATTGTCGTTTTCTGGAGTTGCCTACGAGGAAGGGAACATATGTTATTTGTTTTAGTGTTAGGAAGAAATACACATATAATTTTGTATGAATTACTGACAGAGAACGAAAATACACATGTTATTTGTTAGTGTTAGAGATACACACATATGTTACTTGTTAGTGTTAGAGATACACACATATGTTACTTGTTAGTGTTAGAGATACACACATATGTTACTTGTTAGTGTTAGAGATACACACATATGTTACTTGTTAGTGTTAGAGATACACACATATGTTACTTGTTAGTGTTAGAGATACACACATATGTTACTTGTTAGTGTTAGAGATACACACATATGTTACTTGTTAGTGTTAGAGATACACACATATGTTACTTGTTAGTGTTAGAGATACACACATATGTTACGTGTTAGTGTTAAAGTGAAACACATGTTACTTGTTAGTGTTAGAGATACACACATATGTTACTTGCTAGTGTTATAAAGTGAAACACATGTTATTTGTTAATGTTAGAGAGAAATACAGTGTTTGTGTGTTAGACTTAGATTACTTACACAGAAATAAACACACCAGTTACTTATTAGTGCTACTTGGTATCATATGTCGTTGTTAAAATTATAAATGTGCCTATGTCTTCAAAATGGTTGTAGAAGTAAATATTTTTGTTTAAACCTTGTTGAATAAATTGGTGTAAAATGGATTAATAATGACAACAGTGGATTAGAGACTATATCGCGTATGTGCATGTCAATACTCAGGACTATTATAGTTTTAAGTTAATATATAGTAAAGTTTTAATATAATAACAAAAATTATTTAACTTAATATAATTCAAATTACAAAAGAAATAACAAGGAATAAAAATATGTCAGTAAGAATCAGGCGAACAATACGTAAATGAAATCACATATTGAGAATAAAATAAAAACGAAACAAAAAGTTGATTACAAAAAAGTACATATTCTGTATAATCTCAGCGTTTTTGTAAATTTTCTCATATTTTCCAAGTCAAGATTTACAACCTCACTTAATATATCTAAAACATGGCAGCAAACACAGGCCAAATCGCCACCACTGTTTCTTAATGCAACACCAGACACATTTCTCAATCATTTCCCGGACCAGAGATCAATACATTTTTACACGAATGTTGAAGACATGCCAACAAGTAATTGATACAGGTATATAAATAATACCTATAGCCGTACTGAGAACATAAACATATATATTTCTTTTATTCTCTCACAGCTTTAAATTATCTGAACGTAGCCCGAGTAGTTTTCTAAGTGCCACACACACACATATACACACGGAAAGTTATTTAAAATACACTAACGCGCAGGTAAAAGGCTGTTAACACTTACAAATCTATATACAAGTACGTACATATACACACATTTTAAAAATTTGGTTTTCATTCACATTGTTAAATTATTATTATTATTATTATTATTATTATTATTATTATTATTATTATTATTATAATGATTATTATTATCACAATTATTATTATTAGTAGTAGTAGTAGTATAAGTAGTAGTATATCATTGTTATCGTTATTATCACACTTTTTTTTATTTTTTTTATTAAGCACCCCCCTACATCCTTGTGTAAGGTGGAGCGCAGAAGCGTTTACAGCGCCCAACAGGGAAGCATGCTAAGTTCATGCTTGCCTTTTTATGTCTCATGAGTTAAGGGCGTAGAAGCCTGAAGAGTCAAGGGCGTGGAAGCCTGAAGAGTTATGGGCGTAGAAGCCTGAAGAGTCAAGGGCATAGAAGCCTGAAGAGTTAAGGGCGTAGAAGCCTGAAGAGTCAATGGTTTATGTCATCAAGTTATTGGAAGCTCCAACAACTTTCCCTGAATACGAATTCGCAACTTTCGACTTACAACAGGTACCTACTTTACTGCTAGGTGAACAGGAACTAATGGGGGCTAGGAAGTATGTCCAAACAACTTCCACCGGCCCGGGAATCGAACCCACGACATCTTGTTTGCGAGGCAAGAGCGATACCGCTTCTACCACCGGTCCCCCCTATCACACACTATAATGAACAAGGTGCAAAGTCGTGGTGGGATGACAAAGGTCATGGCTGTCGAGGTATTAACTCTTAAACTGGTAGAGTGAAGACAAGAACTAGCATCACAGTGATGACATACAAACAAGTAGAATCAAAGTAACTAAACAAACAATTCTCGTAGTTATCATACAGAAAGACGTCGTTGTTGTTGCATCCCTACGCATCCACATCCCTTGGCAAGTTGAAGCATTAATACGCCAGTAATCCCGGACGGCATATAGGTACTGTGGTATTCCAGCTGGACACCTGTGTTGTAAGCCCTACCAGGTAAAGGTGCATAATAATGATTTGTTGACTAAAACGAGAGCTAGGAAAGACATTCGATTTAGGTAAAGGTATTGTACTGTTGATGTATAGCTGACGGTGATATAGACGACGACGATAGATGGATGGATGATCAGGCTGGTAGATGTAGTTTACAGTATAGGGAGATACTGTATACATAGTGATGGTAGTAGATACAGATAATACCAGGTAAGTAGGTGTTCATAAGTGTCCGCGACAGGTGTGCTTTAGGTCCGTGGTAAAGGAAATAACCGACTTGTGTGTCTCTAGCTGCTGGTGTACGTGTGTCTCTCACTGTAGCTCGTGAGATAGATTACTGTCTCTCTCTGTGCCTGGTGAGATATCTTCAAGAGCATATAGCGTTACTTGACTCATCATGTGTCCTGAGAGATAATATTAGGTATCTATCTATCTATCTATCTATCTATCTGTGTGTGTGTGTGTGTGTGTGTGTGCGTGTGTGTTTGTGTGTGTGTGTGTGTGTGTGTGTGTGTGTGTTTGTGTGTGTGTGTGTGTGTGTGTGTGTCGCACACAGGGTGGTGAAATGCGTCTAGTGTGGCAGCACTATGTTAGTGTGAAGGTGCAAGTATTGCTTGCTCCCTCTCGCTTTCAGCTACCGCCGCTGGCTAGGCCCTCGTGGCGAACAGGGAACGTGCATAAGTTTTCCCCTGCCAGTATACAGCCTCTTCACCATCAAGACTCCTGCTGTGCCTCCTCGTGGCAACACACGGTAACGGGGCGCCTCGTGGGCCCAGGCTAGACCGGCAAGGGATTTCGGAGTAGCAGTGGGTCCGAGAGGGACAGCGCATAGGCCCACTGGCATGTGGACACGTTCTGGCGCCTACCAGCCATTGACCCACTACCTTGCAGATTAACCTTAGGAGGTATAAGGCTACGGGAGTAAACCCCGAACCAAAAAATCTGCGGTGGAGCCCCGCATCAGGCACACATGCTTACAGAGCTCCAACAAGACCCCAACAGCGGTATAGGCAGAAGAGGTCATCACCGTGGAAACCCAACGACTACACTGGCGGACGAAGGCAATGCCTGATGGACAGGCTACTAAGGGGAAACCCAACAAACTGGGTTATCGGCAGTCCATTGCAACTCTCCCTCTCCCCAGTCGTTGCAACACTTGCACCACTGGATCAGGAAAAAGGAGAGCCAAGATGTGTGGTTGCAGCCTGCACTCTTGCCTAACCACATAAATAAACTCACGGGCAGCAATCATCCAGTTCATCATACCTCTCATCATCATCAAAACCCCTATAATGTACCCCCAAAAGTCCTATGGCGACGGACGAGTGGTGATGGGGACAGGCAGAGATGACTGCCAGGAGTCTCTAGTCACATCTCTGCACATGGGCGGCACAGATAAGATGGTCGTTTACGCACTGGGATCCAGGCAGCAGTGCAATCCGGTCCTGTCTGTGTGACTGAACAGCCCTTTCGAGAAGCCACTTTGCTCACCACATATGGGGAAGGCACTAGAAAAGGTGCCCTAAACATAACCTGCCTAAAAACCCAACCTGATTGGGCAACCACACCCAGTAAGGTCATCTTTATGCGGTCGAAAACACAATCAAAGTCACAGATCCAAACAAAAACAAATCATCAACCTCTTATGGTTGCTGCATGGAATGTCAGGACCCTTCAGGATACTGGAACAAATGAAGGTCCTGAAAGAAGAACTGCCCTTGTGGCAAAAGAGGTATAACATCGACATAGCAGCCATCAGTGAGTCCTGGCTCCCAGATGAGGGCCACCTCACAGAACAGGGGTCTGGCTATACCTTCTTCTTGAAGGGTAAGCCTGCTGTGGAGAGAAACCACATTTATGGAGATGGCTTTGCCATCCGAAAACGCATCCTACACAGGCTAATTGAAATGCCCATTGGGAACAACAATTGCCTCATGACGCATCGAGTCCTACTGAATCACTCACTTCATGCCTTTTTCATCAGTGCATACGCCCCAACACTGGATGCAGAAGATGACATCAAGGAGGCCTCTTACGCCGACCTTGACAGAGTGCTAACGTCTATCCCCAGAGAAGACGACTTCAATGACAGAGTTGGCAGAGATTCTAGCATTTGGCAGGGAACCATAGGGAGAAATGAACTAGGCAAGTGCAATGCCAACAGCTTACTCCTCCTCAGCAAGTGTGCTGCGCACAGCCTCACTATCACCAATACCTTGTTTCGGCAGGCTGACAAGTTCAAGGGTTCGTGGCAACACCCATGATCCAAGCACTGGCATCTCATTGACTACATCATTGTCAGAGAAAGAAATTGCCGAGATGTCCTCATCATCCGTGCCATACGTGGCTCAGACCACTGTGACACTGATCATCAACTTGCCAGAGCCAAGCTCTCATTTCACGTCGCCTCAATAAGGCGAAGGCAGCAAGCCTCCAGAAGAGGTTTTAATACTTAGCGTCTGGAGGACCCAGCAGTAGCACATGCTTTCAGAGAGCAGCTCAAACATGGGCTTATAAACAGCCCAACAGCAAACAACGCAAATCCCAATGCTGAATGGGATACTCTCAAAACTGTTATGACAAAAACCTGCAGAGAGACCCTCGTCCAGATCAAAAGAATACACCAAGACTGGTTTGATGAAAATGACCCGGCAATCAATGTACTCATCGTTGATAAACGTGCTACTTTTACTGACTGGCAGAACAACCCTCAGTCTCGGACCAAAGCTGATACCTTCCGCAAGAAGAAAGAGGCAGCCCAGTGGGAACTTCACATTCTAAACAATGACTGGCTTGAAAATAAAACATATGAAAGTAAAAAACATGCAGATCAGCACAAGATGCACGAATTTTTCAATCCCATTAAAACATTTTATGGCCCAACCACTCGTGGCACAGCCCCCCTCCGCTCACCTGACGGTAACTTCATAATTAAAGACGATGAAGCCCTCCTTCAACGCTGGAAAGAGCACTACCATTCATTGCTCAACCGAAACACCAATGTGGATGTCCTGACCACCCCAGCAACCAGAGCTGACCCACCTCAGCTATCCTCCATCCTTGGATGAGGTAGTTACTGCCATCAAACAGATGAAAAATAACAAAGCCTCAGGGCCTGATGGAATCCCAGCCGAAGTGTATAAAGCAGGAGGACCTCTGCTTACCAGCTGTCTCTACTCTCTCCTGGAGAATATATGGCAAAAGAAGGAATACCCCATGCTCTTAAAGACGCTTCCATTGTCAATATTTATAAGAACAAGGGAGACCGGTCAGACTGTGGCAACTACCGTGGGATCTCGCTGCTCTCCATAGCTGGCAAGATTATCTCCAGAGTCCTCCTTAACAGACTTCTTCCTGAGGCTGAAAACTTCCTCCCGGAATCTCAATGTGGTTTTAGACCAACACGTGGCACCACTGACATGATCTTTGCTGCCCGCCAGATACAGGAAAGGTGCAAAGAACAGCGTCGTGACCTGTACATGGCTTTCATCAACCTAACCAAGGCCTTCGACTCAGTCAACAGGGAAGCCCTCTGGTGGACCCTCAGCCGTTTTGGCTGTCCACCAAAATTCATTGCCGATGGCACGAACGGCAGTGTCCTGCACAACGTTACCCAGTCTGAGTTCTTCCCCATCCAAACGGGGGTTAAACAAGGGTGTGTACTGGCACCAACTCTCTTTTCCATTTTCTTGGCTGCCCTCCTTACTCGTGCCATTGCCAATTTAGCCTACGGGGTGGACATCCAGTACCGGGTGAAGGCGGGGTTTTTCAACATAATACGACTCCAGGCAAGAACAAAGGTGTCGGCAGCTTCCATTACTGAACTGCAGTATGCAGACGACCTCACCCTTGTTGCTCACACTGAACACGACCTACAGGAGATCCTAAACACCTAAGCTGATGCGTATGCGCACTTTGGCTTCGAGGTGAATGTACGTAAGACTTTGATTCTCTTTCAACCTGCCCCAGGTTCAGACACACCTCCACCATTTATCTAGCTTTACCGTACTACCCTCTCTAATGCTACCCACTTTCCATATCTCGGCACCGGATCAGATGTGCATCTGAAGCCTATGGTGGACTTCGAAACCGTGTCTTCAGCTGTAGGGAGCTGAAATTATCTAAAAAGCTGCAAGTATATCGAGCAGTGGTCTTCCCCACCCTGCTATATGGCAGTGAGACATGGGTCACATGCAGAAAGCACCTCAAGGCACTTGAAAACTTTCACCAATATAGTCTACGTTCCATCCTCTTAGTTTGCTGGGAAGACAAGAGAACAAATGCCAGTAACCATGCTGACACCAGCTACAGGAGCATCGAGGCTACCATTATCCATGAACAGCTACGTTGGACTAGCCATGTTACACGCATGGACGACAGTACGCTGCCAAAGCAGCTACGTTACGGTCACCTAAGGAAAAGTAAACGTAACCCCGGCGGGCAATTGAAAAGGTATAAGGATAGTCTTAAGACAAACCTGAAAAAGTGCCAAATCGACCCCCTCACCTGGGAGTCGATTACTCCACATCTTAACGCTTGGAGGAGCACCACAGGAAAAGGTGTCAATACTTTCGAGTTAGCCCGTCTGCAAACCGAGGCAGACAAGCGACAACGCCGGAAAGACGCTGCCAACGCCCCCACCGCACTTGATGCAGCCCTCCGCATGTGCAACGAATCTGGACATCCCTGCGGGTCCTGAATCGGCCTCTTTAGTCACCTCAAAACTCACCAACCTAGGTTAAAATATCATTGTATCATAGCTGGATGATCGTCATACTCGATTCCGAGTGACAACAAAGTAGTAGTAGTAGTAGTAGTAGTGTGTGTGTGTGTATGTGTGTGTGTGTGTGGATGAGGTTGACTATGGAGGGGAGGCTGATGACGGTGGGTGGTTGATAATAGTGGTGGAGGTATAGGAGGTTAACGATGATGGCTGGTGTTGGTGAAAGAAATTGATGATGGCGATGGCTGGTGGTGATGGTGGTAAAGTTGGTGGCTACTGGTTGCGACTTCTTTGTATTAGTGGTTGGAGGAGGTTGACGGAAGCGGCTAGCGACTGGTGGTGGTGGTGGTGGTGGTGGATACTGGTTGCGACTTCTTTGTATTAGTGGTTGGAGGAGGTTGATGGAAACGGCTAACGACTGCTGGTGGTGGTGGTGGTGGTGGTGGTGGTGCCCCAAGAGACCTAACCTCTCCCATTCGTGTATCAACTTATTAACACCCGGCTGCAGGTATGGCTCCCTTCACCCCAACCTCACCGCCGCAGAACGAGTCCACAATTTCTCACATTACATCTAATTATAGTCAGATATGATGACTGGATTAAGGGGAGAATGGGGAGAAGGAGAGATTAAGAGAGGAGGAAAGAAGAGCTACGGAGCTAGTGGGAAAGGGAGGGAGGGAAGAGTGGGGAGAGGGGGTGTAGGAGATGGGGGAAGAAAGAGGTACGGAGAGAATGAGGGAGTGGGGAGATGGAGAGGGGATTTGAAGACGGGGAAACGAGAATGGTAAATGGTAAAAGAGAGAGAGAGAGAGAGAGAGAGAGAGAGAGAGAGAGAGAGAGAGAGAGAGAGAGAGAGAGAGAGAGAGAGAGAGAGAGAGAGCATGGAGGGCTGAAGGGAAGAAGGAAAGGATTGAGGGAAAGAGGGTGGGAAAGGAGAAGGGAAGTAGGGAGAGAATGGTGAAGAGAACGGGGAAGAAAGGGAGAGAGAAGGGAGGGAAGGAAGAAGAATTGGAAAGAAAGAAGGTTTGAGGGAGGGAGGAAGTAAGGAGGGAAGGAAGAAGGGTTTGAAGGAAGGATGGAGGAGGGAGGGAGGATGGAAGGAAGAAGGTGTTTGAGGGAAGGAGGGAGGGATGGAGGGAGGGAGGCAGCAGGATGACAGGTACGGGCAGGACATAATATCAGTAGGTGGTGGCCTGGAGGCAGGTGGGCGGGCCTGCGTGGACAAGAGACACGAGAACCACATAAAATTCACCCAATCGTGCCCTTAAGACCGTCATAGAATTAGCTATTTGTCCCGACGGTTTAGTTACGCTCGGTGCTAATAGGCTAAACAATCCAACGTTTAAGATGTTTACATTTTTTTACTATTTCTCCGGGAACCGACATCCGTACTAATAAAATAGCAATTTGAGCGTTAAAATAATCATTAACTGATGGTTGGCACGGAGTGAAATTGGCTAGGGTGCAACTCATGTGTTTGGGCATCCTATCATTTTCGTAAAACTGCAATCATCCACAGCTGGTGCCAGCACATACCTTCCACTCACAGATTAAGCCTTGATGACCATAAAACGTGCGCATATCCACCGTCCCACTGCAAAAAAACTAAAAATTTAAAAAATATATATTTGGTCAGGGACAAGAGGGGCCCACTATAAAAATAATCTAGAGACTTTGCAATCAGCGATTCTCTGCTGACGCAGAGAGCCACATTTACCTCGGCGGGTCCGACCTGGGAAGTCGCAAATGGTGGGTCTTTCAATTCCACGAAACATTACAATCACCGTTATTTATTTGAGAGAGATATTATTAGTTGAGAGGGGACGAACCACCAGCTTGTCTTCTTCAAGGATATTCCTCGGCAGAAACCTTTTTACTTTTTGTATGTTTTTTACGTGAACCTTTGAATATTATTATAATTTTTTTTTCAGAGGACCTCTGATAACATGTCATCTACTCCTCTCCGCTGCACAGGAAAAACCTTTCCTACATGTTGCACTTTTTACACGCACTTATAAATATTATTATCATCTTTTTTCATAACTGGGATAATATATGTCATCCAATCCTCTTGGTTTTCTCCTTTTTATCCCACATTGCTTTAAACATTATCATCGCGTCGCCGTGGGCAGTGTACGTCGTCCTCTGGTGCATATCATTATTATAGCTGTGAGGAGGCCGCGTTCTGATGGAAATTCACAGAAACCAGACTTTAAATTCCGGTGCGGCCCAGATGGAATTATTGGCCAAGGACCAGATACGGGTAGTAATGCCTGGGAGAAAAAAACTCGGCCTTAAAATAAAGAAGCACAGTCAGGAACGATTCGTTCTTAACCCAAACCGACTTAAAAGAAAGTTATCATCAAATGTGATACACTAAGTTATAAGACACTACAATGTCTAGCTGTTACTTGGGTGTTATCTCGGTGTTACTTGGGTGTTATCTAGGTATTACTTGGGCACTTTTTAGGTGTTACTTGAATGTTACCTAAGTGTTGTTACTTGAGTGTTATCTAGGTGTGACTTGGGAGTAATTTAAGTGTTACTTGAGTGTTATCTAGGATTCTAGGTGTTACTTGAATGTTATCTAGGTGTGACTTGGGTGTAATCTAGGTGTTACTTGAGTGTTATCTAGGTGAAACTTGAGTGTTATCTAGGTGTTAGTTGAGTATTATCTAGGTGTTAGTTGAGTATTATCTAGGTGTTAGCTGAGTATTATCTAGGTGTTAGCTGAGAATTATCTAGGTGTTACTTGGGTGTCATCCTGTTTTCCATTATATACCTTATTGTATTTCATCTTGTCCTCATGTGTTTAACTAAGTCTCTATCCCACTTTACTTCGTCCATCAATCTTCTCATCTTTATTATCTTACTGTACATCTGCCAATATATTCTTGCTAACCTTCCCTCATCTTCCCTCACCTCACTAAACCTCAACAGATTTCACCTGACTTTGATGAATAACCTCACCTGTCGCGTCACTCATTACTCATTCCTATCGTCCCTCATCATGCATTAATAAACATAAATACCTGTTCAGTCTACCTCCTGTCTCCGTCAGTCTATAATACGCCAAATCCTTTTCTTAGAGGAAGTAAGAGATACCCGATAGGTGGATGACACTTCCTTCCTCGTCTCTAAGGTGGTGGTGGTGGGTACTGCCAGGCTCAGTCAGATGGTCATTAGTTCATTCAACACCACCGTGAATCACCCAGGTCTAATGTGATTCTGGTTGTGTTGTAGAAAAAAACACCTATTATTTGAAGTGTTTCTTTGCCCCCAGGTCATCATGGTCTTACACAGTTTTACTTTCTTTCGTAAAAATGAACACCTAACTTTTTGTTCAGACTTTTATGCTGAAATTGCTGTACGTTGTCTTTCTTTATCTCTCTCTTTCCCTGTCTGTCTGCTTGCCTATCTATCTATCTATCTGTCTGTCTTTATGTGTGTGTGTGTGTGTGTGTGTGTGTGTGTGTCAGCTGTAGGGAGCTCAAATGATCTACAAAGCTGCACGTATATCGGGCAATGGTCCTCCCCACCCTGCTATATGGCAGTGAGACATGGGTCACATACAGGAGGCACCTCAAGGCACTGAAAACTTTCACCAACGTAGTCTACATTACATCCTCCGAGTTCGCTGGGAAGACAAGTAAACAAATGCCAGTATTCTCGCTGACACCAACTGTAGGAGCATCGAGGCTACCATTATCCATGAACAACTACGCTGGACTGGCCATGTTACCCACATGGGTGACAGTACACTGCCAAAGCAGCTACTTTACAGTCGCCTAATGAATAGTAAACGTTACAATGGCGGGCGACTGAAAAGGTATAAGGATAATCTTTTGACAAAACTGAAAAAAATGTCAAATCGATCCCCTTACCTGGGAGACGATTATTCCACACCGTAACGCTTGGAGGAGCACCAAACAGGAAGGTGTAAATACTTTGAGTTAGCCCAGACTGCATACCAAGGCAGACGAGCGCCAACGCCGGAAAGACGCTGCCTCCGCCCCTCCCGCACTAGATGTAACCCTCCATACGTGCAACATCTGTGGACGGCACTGTTGATCCCGTATCGGCCTCTGTAGTCACCTCAGAACTCACAAATGAAGGTGACATCCTTAATAACTCATATCATTGTATCACAGCTGGATGATCGTCATACTCGATTCCGATTGACAGCAAAGTATAATAGAGTAGTGTGTGTGTGTGTGTGTGTGTGTGTGTGTGTGTGTTAACATGTTCATAACACTTACTCAGACACGACTCCCCCCTCACAATGATCCTGAAGAAATCGCAACGTCTCACCGCTCTTTTCCATATACAAAACTCCCCTTCCTCTTACTACATCCAGGCAACGCTTCAAGCATCGGGCACTAACAGCAGATTCTATTTTACACACCCACACAACAACAAGCCGTCCTCTGGTTCACAAGACACAAGGGGAGTAAGTATATGAAGATTAGCCACCCCAGATTACATCAAATTAAAAATAAACACCCCAACCCTATCCTAACCTAACCTAATCCCCTCAGGTAGCATTAGTGTGTTTAATCTTCAAGTAAAATAAGCTGAAGCGGTTAAACTTTATGTGATCTAAGGAAATTTCCGGAGGGGATATAGAATACTAATAATGGTTGCCCCTCGTGTAACGAGGATGGCCGGCCGCGAATTTTTTTTTTTCCTGAGGGCTTCCGTCATCTAGAACAAGCGGCAGGGTCGCAGTGTTTGAAGCGTGGCACCACTGTACACTCCATAAGAAAGAGAGAATAAGAGACGATCATTCGTGCTTGGCTTAATATTTCATATCCTACCGTAATAGATACTAATACAAAAAATAATAACCTAACCTAACCTAACCAGCACGGCCAAGATAGAACGAATTCTTGCTGTAGGCGGAGGGTGCCGACTCAGCCATTTCGCCACCAGCTGAATGTATAATGGTGCCGCGCTTCAAACACTGTGACGGTGCTGCTTGTTTTAGATGACGGAAGCCCTCAGGAAAAAAAAATCGATGGCCAGCCCAAGGGCCACCTCGGCGTGAATTTAAGGTGTAGAAGCTGTCGCCAGCACAACAACCACACCCTAAGTAAACGAGTTGCATGACCCAGTGTCAAGGAATAGTCCGAGAAGACCGGACAACTCGCCAACTGCACTGGCTAACTATTACCCTGGAGTACGATCCGCAAATCGATTAACATCCAGGTCCCCAATTACTGCTGGGTAGACAGAGGCAAATGGCGTAAAGAAACTTGCCCATAGTTTCACCCTGCCCGAGGAACGAACTCGGGTCCGTTCGCTTCCGAGGCGAGCATGCTGACCATTACACCACAGGTAGCCACATATATAGATTACTGTACAGGTACTGGCGGCGTCAACATATTGGTCATCACAGTTGCGAACACTTTCCTCTACTACTGTGAGAGAAATATGACCACTACTAATACTTAACCTCCATTACCAGTGTCAATAAGGCTCCTGTCCTAACAAGCCTCAACCTTTCCAATAATATCCATTAAATTTTGGTCTCATTAGGACTAGGATCTATTAGGATTGAATCCCATTAAGTATTGGGCCCATTAGGGATGAAGCACATTAGGATTGGGCCCATTATGATTAATGCCCAGATGGACTGAAGCTAATTAGAAATAAAGCTCATTTAAACAAGAGCCCATTACGTTTGCATCCCATTAGAAGTTGGACCCATTAGGAATAGAGAACATTACGAATGGGATTCATTAGTATAAAAATCCATCAAATTAGAGTGCCGTGGTGGAGTGGATACAGCACTCACCTTCTGTCCCACGGGTCGTTGGTTTGCACTCATGGTACTCCTAGTCAATGCCGACCACACTGCCTCCAACAGGTATTTCTTGTAACCATTAATGCAGAAAAAAACTTCTAATTAACTAAACGTAATTTACCTAAAGACTTTTCCTTCACGATTTTTTTTTTATCAAGAACAACAAGACATTATCAGTAAGGTTGTAAATGAAAAATAACTCAGAAGATTTAAAAGCCTAATGCGTAAATTCATGCAAATACTCTAATACCTAATTTACATATTATTTAAATCACTTCACCCCCCCTAAAAAAAAAGATAAAAAAGTAAAATATCTAAGGAAGAGGCGAAGAAAATCTGACCAGTAATCCGATTAGGCGAACGGGGATATTTCTTCATTTATTTTTTAAATATACTGTACAAAGAGGCGTTGGGGGGGGGGGGAGTTGTTGGTGGAGGGGATAGTGGGGGTAAGGTCCTGTTTGTATCAACATTACACATACACTAATTCAGTTATTATTAGCTGCATTATAACTATCATTAGTAGTAGCAATAGTAGTATTATCACTCGTATTAACATTATTGTCATCACCATTAATACTCTTACTATTAATTAAAGGCAAACTTTAAATTGTTTTAATCACAGTACAACAACTCATCACTCATTGCAAACAAAATAAATATGTTGTCTACATTGATGGTCATACCTGTACGTGTAGACGAGATCATAAACAACAAACAAACAAACAAATCTGCGGATGAGAGTTGTCATCATGGGCTTCCGTTGTGGAAATATTTTTATTATTATTTTTTTCGGGTTGACAGTAATATATGACAAGCTTAGAAAGTAATTATTTCAATGGCTGGGTCGATGGGCGTTGAAAAACTGTATTTATTTGGTTATCGTTTTATTAATTGTTTTAGGCAAAAGGGAAAGAGTAGGAGAGAGAGAGAGAGAGAGAGAGAGAGAGAGAGAGAGAGAGAGAGAGAGAGAGAGAGAGAGAGAGAGAGAGAGAGTGTGTGTGTGTGTATGTATGTATGTATGTTTTTGTTCATATATATATATATATGTATGTATGTATGTATGTATGTATGTATACTTGTTACCACGTGCACATGCTGCTGTCACTATCAACATACAGTGAACAAGGCCGGAGACTTCACCATTAACAAATGAAAAGAAGGAAATTATCTGCCCCTCCATTTTTTACTCATGTGATGTACAAGAGCCACTTGACCTCGAGGTGAGCTGAGGGGAAGGGGGGGAGGACATGTAGAGAGGAGTGGAAGAGGAGGGGAGGGGGGAGAGGGGAAGGGGAGGGAAGAGGAAAGGGGAGAAGAGGAGGAGGAAGAAGGGAAGGAGTAGGTGGGGGGGGATGAAGAGTAGAAGGAGATGGTAAGAGAGCAGAGGGCAAGGGGAGGGAGGCTGACAAAGGGGGATAAAGGATAGGGATGAATGGAGGAGGAAGAAGGCAAAGGGAAGGGGAAAGAGCAAGGGGATGGAAGAGGAATTCGAGGGCAGGGGAAGGAGAGGAAAGGAGCAAACAATGGGGAAGGGGAAGAAACAAAGAGAGAGGAATGGAATGGGGACTAAGATAAGAAGAGGGGAGGGGAGGGGAGGGGAGGTTAGCACTATCAACCCAGCTTCGCCTATAATTTTTGGAGACTGGATTCACCCTCCTGATGCAGGGTTATGAGGCGTGTGTGTGTGTGTGTGTGTGTGTGTGTGTGTGTGTGTGTGTGTGTTTTGCATGTTAGTACTGGGTAAGTGAGTAATTGTGTGTAAGCTAAGTTTGTGCGTGTGTACTAGTTCTGTTTAAGTATGTGCATAAATCTCTTGGTTATGTGCTTCTGTGTGTGTATTGCCTTTACAATGTGTAAATTTTTGTATGCTTTATCAAATTAGATTTCACTTTTAAATTACAAATGTGTGTAGCTGCTTGAGGCTTGACGTACAGCCCCCCCCCCCCCCCCTGGTCCAGGAGCGTGGGGATAGTTATCCAACTTCCTTGCTTTCAGTTTATCAGTTCCTAAAATATTTAAGAGCAAAAACTGGAAATGAGGTGTTTAAATGTAAGTAGATGTAATCAAACAGACAAAAAGAGAATGGTTAAAAGTACGATTATTGGAAGGAAACTTTGATGTGTTGATTTGGTACAAAATATACAGAAGATGGGGTGTACAGAATAGAAATGCTCGGGACAGGTGAGGGGAGTAAAGTCCAGAGTGTCTGATGAGTGAGTGAAGATGTGGTACAAGTAAGAGTAATGGAAATTGACTAAATTGGTTAATAATGATACGAGATGCAAATGGGAGATGAGTCAAATATGTTTGCAGGAGAAGCTGCTTTACAGTAATTGGTAATTTAAAATAACATGTTAGTGAATGAATGTGGATCAATGTGTAGGACGAGAATGTTGATGGTGAATGAAACCAATTATGATGAAAGTAAGTGGAGAGGAGAATCATCAATAAGAAATGTTAATGTGGATGAAATAAAATAGGGGAAGTAGCACAATGAAAGAAAGTACTGAAGTACAGTATGAACCGCACACCAAAAAATGTATTATATAGGGCAAGGGTGTAGATGTACAGAGGAAGTGTTGTTTTAAAATTATTTTCTGTGTGTGAACCTGGTCTTGAGATATGACACCATAACAGAAGTGACAAATGACGAGTTTGAGACTAATGTGTACGATGAACAGAATATGAGAAGAGGAAACACGGGAACTTAGAAATGAAACACAAACACACACTCATATATATATATATATATATAATATATATATATATATATATATATATATATATATATATATATATATATATATATTTCATGTAAATCCACAATGAAAACGTGGATAAAATAAGTTGCCTCTGAAGATGTCTTGAATAAAGACGAAAGCTAAGGTGCTCCGTTGTTTCCACTTTCCCGTGTGATTTTATCAAGATATATATATATATATATATATATATATATATATATATATATATATATATATATATATATATATATATATATATATATATATATATATAACGGTTTAAAACACACCCGAGGTGTTGCAAATATCTCCCCACATTTTATGGTGTGGGAATTTTCGAGGATTGAATTAAATCATGTATTAATATGCTATTTATCGAAATATATTAATTAATCCACAGTCCATTATGCTACTAAAGTTAACTGGCTGTCATGAATATTAAAACAGCAGTCAGTGATTAACGCCAGCAGCAGCAGGTGAGCGGCGGTCAGTGTGGTGGCACACACTCTTGTTCTTATTACATTATCATTACTGTGTAGTCATGTTGGGTGCTTATGAGAAGGAAATTGTTAACTAAAATAATCTTTTGAGGATTTTTTTTATTACTCACTTAAGCAACATGTCGTACCAAACTGTATGTATGGATGTATGTATGTATGTATGTATGTATGTATGTACTAACATCACAGGAAGTGTATCAATAATTACCTTTTCCTCCGGCTAATTAGAGAATTATTCTTACACGTGTGGGATTCAACCGGTCACTCTCTCGTTGGTTTTGTATTTTTAATGGATTATATATTCATTTCCCTTGATATCAGTCGTCTAGTGGAACTTGTGAGTTTTATGCGTCTGGTTATAAATATGGTGGCCGCCGCAGATTACCTCTGATGAGTAAATTAGAGAAAAGATTGAAATAATTCGCAGCTGAATATGAGGACCAGATATTTTTCTCATCTAGATTAGAATAAAACTTGTGTGATGGAGCATATTAATATACTCATACACACACTCACACACACATACAAACACAGTCACACACACACACACACACATACACACACACACACATACACGCACACACAGGCACATACAGTACACACACACACTGCTACTATTACTACTTTCCTGTCACTCGGAATCGAGTATGACGATCATCCATCTATGATAAAATGATATGAGTTATTAAGGATGTCACCTTTGTTAGTGATCTCTGAGGTGACTAGAGAGGCCGATACGGGGACGGCAGGGTCGTCCAAAGATGTTGCACGTGTGGAGGGATACATCTAGTGCGGAAGAGGCGGAAGCAGCGTTTATCGGGCGTTGGCGCTTGTCTGCCTCGGTATGCAGTCGGGCTAACTCGAAAGTATTGACACCTTCTTGTGTGGTTATCCAACCAATTGTGACGGTGTGGAGTAATCGTCTCAACAGATAAGGGGGTTAATTTGGCACTTTTTCATGTTTGTCTTAAGACTATCCTTATACCTTTTAAGTTGCCCGCCAACGTTACGTTTACTATTCGTTAGGTGACTGTAAAGTAGATTCTTTGGCAGTATACGGTCATCCATTCGGGTAACATGGCCAGTCCAGGGTAGTTGTTCAAGGATAATGGTAGCCATGATGCTCCTACAGTTGGTGTCAGCAAGAATACTGGCAATTGTTCTCTTGTCTTCCCAGCGAACTCGCAGGATGGAACGTAGACTACGTTGGTGAAAGCTTTTAAGTGCCTTGAGGTGCCTCCTGTATGTGACTCATGACTCACTGTCATATAGCAAGGTGGGGAGAATCACTGCTCGATAGACGTGCAACTTTGTAGATAATTTCAGCTCACTACAGCTGAAGACATGGTTACGAAGTCTACCAAAAGCTTGAGATGCACATTTCATTCGATGTTGAATTTCTTCATCAATGCCCGAGGTGGTGGACAGGTGGGAGCCGAGATATCGAAAGTAGGTAACATTAGAGAGGGTAGTACCTTTAAGCTGGATGGTTCGTGGAGGTGTGGCTGAACCAGGGCAGGCTGAAAGAGAATCTGAGTCTCATGTACATTCACCTCAAGGCCAAAGTGTGCATACGCCTCTGCATAGGTGTTCAGGACCTCCTGTAGGTCGCGTTCAGTGTGAGCAACAAGGGTGATGTCATCTGCATACTGAAGTTCAGTAATGAAAGCTGCCGACACCTTTGCTCCAGCCTATAGTAATCTTATGTTGAAAAAGTCCCTCCATCTGGTACTGGATGTCCACCCAGCCGGCTAAATCGGCACAGGGCACGAGTGAGGAAGGCAGCCAAGAAAATGGAAAAGAGAGTTGGTGCCAATACACACCCTTGTTTAACCCCCGTTTGGATGGGGAAGAACTCACACTGGGTGCCATTGTGCAGGACACTGCCGTTCATGCCATCGTGGAGTTGTCTCACAGTGGCGATGAACTTTGATGGGCAGTCAAAACGGCTGAGGGTCCGCACTGTTGACCGAGTAGAAGGCCTTGGTTAGATCGATGAAGGCCATGTACAACTCATGACGCTCTTCTCTGCACTTTTCCTTTATCTGGCGGGCAGCAAAGATCATGTCAGTGGTGCCGGGTGATGGGGTTAAGCCACATTGAAATTCCGGGAGAAAGTTTTCCGCCTCAAGAAGAAGTCTGTTTAAGAGGTATCAGGCGATAATCTTGCCAGCTATGGACCACAGCGAGATCCTTCGGTAGTTGCCACAGTCTGACCGGTCTCCCCTGTTTTTATAAATATTGACGATGGAGGTGTCGTTTAGAGCTTGGGGGATTTCCTCCTTTTCCCATATATTCTCCAGGAGAGAGTTGAGACAGCTGGTAACCAGAGGTCCTCCTGCTTTATACTCGTACACCTCGGGTGGGATTCCATCAGGCCCTGAGGCTTTGTTATTCTTCATCTGTTTGATGGCAGAAGCTACCTCATCCAGGGATGGAGGATAGCTGAGGAGGGTCAGCTCTGGATGCTAAGGAACCTGTTGGTTGAAAGAACATCCACATCGGTGTTTCGGTTGAGCAGCGAATGGTAGTGCTTTTTCCAGCACTGAAGAATGCCTTCTTCGTCTTTAATTATGGAGTAACCGTCGGATGAGCGGAGGGAGGCTGCCCCATGAGTGATTGGCCCATGAAATGTTTTATTGGAATTGAAAAATTCGATCATTTTATGTTGATCTATGAGTTTTTGCTTTTCACATGCTTTATTTTTAAACCACTTTTTTCTTGCAGAAGGTATCAGCTTTGGTCCGAGACTGAGAGGTGGTCTGCCAGTCAGTAAATGCAGCAATTTTAGCATCGACGAGTACAGTACATTGATTTCTAGCTCATTTTCATCAAACCAGTCTCTCTGCAGATTTTTGTCATGGCAGTGTTGAGAATATCCCATTCGGCACTGGTTGTTTATCAGCCTAAGTTCAAGCTGCTCTCTTAAAGTATGTGGTACCACTGGATTCTCCAGACGCTTAGTGTTAAAACCTCTTCTGGAGCCTTGTTGCTTTCGCCGTTTAGGGGCGACGTGAAGTGAGAGCTTTGCTCTGACGAGCCGATGATCGGTGTCGCAGTGGTCTGAGCCAAGCATGGCTTGGCGACCTCTGCCAACTCTGACATTGAAGTCATCTAGGTGCACAACCTTATCTTCTCTGGGGATAGAGGTTAGCACTCTGTCAAGGTCGGCGTAAAAGGCCTCCTTGGTGTCATCCTCTGCTTCCAGTGTTGGGGCGTATGCACTGATGAAGAAAGCATTACGAGAGTCATTCGGTGGGGCTCAGAGCGTCATGAGGCGCTTGTTGATCCCAACAGGCTTTACAGTTAATCTATGTATGATGCATTGGCGGATGGCAAAGCCAACTCCATAAATGCGGTTTCTCTCCGCAGCAGGCTTACCCTTCCAGAAGAAGGTATATCGAGACCCCGTTCTGTAAGTCGATCCTCGTCTGGGAGCCGGGACTCATTAATGACTGCTATGTCGATGCTGTACATAACGAGCTCTTTTGCCACAAGGGCAGTTCTTCTTTCAGGATTCTCATTTGT
>CAUDMG010003604.1:2467500-2552500 GCA_958450375.1 Homarus gammarus
TATAAGCACCATAACAGCACGACAATAAACACGACAACAAAACAATGACAGGGGAACAAGCTGAAAGCCCACAACACCACAACAATAATAATAACAGCAGAGCAGCAGAGGAACACGTCCATAACCCCACGACGCCACAACAACACCACAACAGGCGCCGTCCTCCTCACCTTGGAGAAACCATAAAGGCGCGGGTCTCCAAGGGGGAACAACTGTCAATAATAAAACGCTTGTGGTGTTTCATAAGTCAATGGTGGATTGTTACGCAGAGTCGTGTTAATAGTGGGGAAGGTGAGTCATTTGGCCGGCACTCATAAGTTTCTGGGCCACAAGAACGAGAAGGCGTGAGGACTCGCACCTAATAGGCCTTAGATGGGTGAGTAAACTGTTCCAAATTTTTATTCGAGACAGATGTGGTAACCGATGTCTTCCGTTACACTCAGGAAGGGGATAAATGAAGCTTCGAGGAAATGAATAAACCACTCTTGTCAGCTGCATACATGTGATAATATCGTGTCTGATTCATAAAGGTTTGCTTATCTAACTTCGAACAATGAGTAAATTATGCCCCATTGCTTTGAATAAAACGAAATAAGGAAACTATGCCTTTCACTAACTACGAATGGGAATAAATCAACCTTTAGACAGGAAGGAGGAGTCGAGCTTCTTGGCTTCATTTAAGCGAATAGACTTATCATCCAACTTCTTTCAATAAAGAAATATTCCTCTGTATCGTATTCCTAAGCATCGAATAAGTAGGTGACTCGAGTCTTTCACCTTCGGAAAAATGAATGGAACTGTCTCTCGTGTTTGGGCTAATGAATAAATTGAATATTTTGGCTTCGAACAAGTGTATAAATCGGGACACGTTTTTTCTGGCCACATATGAAACCATCTCTACAGTATATCAAATTTACAGCTAATCTGAGCTGAGATTATTATGTACATTGACTTAGGAAATCAGGAAACAACACCAGGACCTGATTATTTTCTGAACCAGTTGTGTATATACATAACAGTGTTGCAATGATCACACGTTTAATATTATTGAAATTTTACAACAACAACAACAATAATAATAATAATAATAATAATAATAATAATAATAATAATAATAATGGCATATAGACACACTTATACCGTTTAAGCAACAAGATAGAATACAATACACGTGATGACTAATATATCGTTAATATTTCACGTCAGTTATTGATTTATAAAAACATGGAGGGTTGATATAAGTTGTAGAGGAGCAGACATGACGTGATAAAATATAGACAGTCAGTATATGTATATAAAAGTGTTTGATGAAATATGAATTGTTGAATGTAAAAATATACTGTAGTTTGTATTATCCAGCTAATAGTTCGAGGCTTCATTTTCTGGGTAAACGTTTCAAGGCTTTATTTATCATATAATTCTACAAGGCGTCAATTCTTACTCAATTCCCCACGGCCCCCCCCCCCCCACCAACCCCAATTTGTTTTTATTTCAACAGCTGTTTCTGCGAGGCTTCACTATCTTAGCCAATATCATGAGGTTTCCGTTAGAATAAGAGGTGAAGGGAAGGAGTGTTTTCATTACCCCATCTATCATTACCAGGCTTCACCCCCCCATACCCCCCCATACCCCCCCACCCCACAACGACAACAACCTTACCGCAACATACACTCTGTCCTCTCGACTTCATGACTATTTTAACATCCTTATTGCCTTTTATAAATATTACCGCACCCTCCGCCATCACAAGCGCTCATCGCGGCTACATAATCGTGGTAAATTACACATCCTCGCTCCCGCTTGGCTGCCATTCAACTAGGCGGCTATGCTTCTGCAGCGACTTCCGGTGGTCGTGTTGGATCCTTCAAACCAAGAGCCAAGACGAACACTAACTGACGATGATAAAAAATAGACCGAAACGATGCCTGGAGTTTGAGGTCAGATTAAGGACAAGAGACCCAAGAAACCGAGGTCAGATTAAGGGCAAGAGACCCAAGAGACCAAGGTCAGATTAAGGGTAAGAGACAAGAGACCGAGGTCAGATTAAGGGCAAGAGGCCCAAGAGACCGAATTCGTTTTAGACCGAGAGATCTTATGTTCGATACCAAGCAAGGACAACAGACCGAAATGATACTTGAAGCTGTAGACCAGACCGATGACCAGAAGTAGTGTCTACAGCTTCATGAAATCCAACAGTGTGATATGAGGCGCCTGGACCGAACCGGAATCCAAGTAGACAGAGGAATGCAAAGACCGCAATAAAAGACCAAAGATACTAAACCGAAGCAGAAACTCGAGTGAGGTTTGAAGGTTCGGGACCATATCAGGTGTGACAGGAGGGGGGTCAGCTGATCAACCATAGATAAAACCACCAATGACTGACACAGGAGATAGTCGAGGTCATTATGCCAAGGCGGTAAAGTAAGGTCTGTCAGTAACACACACACACACACACTTATATGCATGCTAGCTCACTCACTCAGATAAGTGTGTGTGTGTGTGTGTGTGTGTTTTACTCTCCCACGTAGACAACACAAATGTTTATAAATCTGATAAAATTAAAACAAGAAAAATCAATACAAAGAGAAGCATTTATCATCCAACACCCCCTAAACCATCCACCCTCTCCCTCTACTCTTCTCCCCTCTTCCACTTCTTCGCCCCTTCTTCTATTCTTCCCCCCTTTAACTCCTCTGTCTCTCCTCATCCCCTCCCCTCTCTTCCTTTCCTCCCTCCCCCCATCCCTCTCACACTCCCCTCCCTCTCTCCCCCATCCCTCTGACACTCCCCTCCCTCTCTCCCCCATCCCTGTCACACTCCCCTCCCTCTCTCCCCCATCCCTCTCACACTCCCCTCCCTCTCTCCCCCATCCCTCTCTCCCCCATCCCTCTCACACTGCCCTCCCTCTCTCCCCCCATCCCTCTCACACTGCCCTCCCTCTCTCCCCCCATCACCGTACACGTCGTGAGCGTCGCTAGCGGGTAAACAGGACCACACCGGGGTTTATTTACACTCATCTACGGCCGTTTTACCATTCCCTCCCGGGGATTTTTAGCCTGTTCTCCGCAATCCTATGTGAGAAAATACTTTAAACTGAGCTGGCTCGCCTCAGACCTCTAATATTTTCAATTGTACATTAAGCGATATCGCGAAATCACGCTGTGAAATTACAGGCTAGAGCCAAGATGGCGGACCCATGCGGGAAACATATCATTACAATGTCTTTAACCCGACTCTTGTGCGATCGACAATGACAGGAAGAGATTCGGATCCTATTCGTTTTATTCATAGATGTCAAAATACGAAAACTGCGCTGTACCTATGACGGAACAGATGCGTGTAATCTCTCATGATGGGCAGCATCTAGATTCAAGTGCTGCATTAGATATGTCCAAAAAGCTCTGTAAGTATTATAACATCATGCCTTATGCCGTCTAGGTATAAGGGTGAGTGTTAGCTCGGACAGGTACTCATTGTGGAGGCCAAGGGTTGCATCATGTCAATACGATATGCGTGCGTCCCAATAATTTAAAATGGCCCTATGAGAAAGAGGCAGAGGATAATGTCAGAGCAGAACCTGATGTTTATCATTGTTCTTATGAATATACCGACGTAGGTAACATTATGAATGACACTCTCATTGTTCCTCACCACTACTTCTCCTCCTCTTCCCGCTCTCATTATCCAGGATAATATGTCTTTACACACACACACACATATATATATATATATATATATATATATATATATATATATATATGATATATATATATATATATATATATATATATATATATATATATATATAATGTTAAGAGCTAGAATAATTCTCCCCTGGAAAAAAAATAATTTGCATGTGTGGGTTGCAGGGAATGAACTCTTCAGATGCCACGAGTGATAACACCAAACCTGATTATTTTCACTTACAGTCTGAGGCAAGATGAACCCAAATCAGAAGTGATAATATAAATAAGAAATATTTTTACTGATGACTCACCATGACAAATTACAAACAGAAGACAAAACACATTGTTTTAGGATATAAACAAGGTAGGTTGTTCCACCCGTCCAAAGAAAAATACCTCAATAAACGAAATTGAAAATAACAACAAAAATAAAACGGAATATACAATGCATATCACCAAACTCGATTTGCATGAGTAAGTTGCTGTGAATAAACTCCTCACTTGTCATGAAGGATATTGAAAAAGTAAAAAAAATAAATAAATAAAAGAATCAACTTTGTTCAGACAGACTGGCTGTGTTCTGGACGTTATCACACAACAACGAAATGTTTATGGCAGCGCTGATCGCCGGTATCTTGGCAACGCTGCTCAATACGTTTAATTATAAAAAGTAGTAAAAAAAAAGATGATGTATTAGAAGCCGTTGGTGGGCGTTCATCAGATGATTTGCTGTTTCTTTGTTTAAATAGTAAGTTTTATTGTTGGAGGTGCGAGAGTGAGCTGACAGCCTGGGTCCTCATTCACAAAGGCTCTTACAATAATGTTGGTCCCTTAACGTGTGCTACGATAATTTTGTTCCTTAAAGTGAAAGTATCTAACTAGGGTAGAGTCTCAGTATCATTTTAATGCCATATTGGATGTTATTTTTGAGCCTCAGCTTTTGTAAGTCAGTTTGATGTCTTCTTAACGAGGAATATTTGACGTGCGAACCTTTGATATTCCTGATTCAAATAGTTGATAGTAACAAGTCATCGATAACGACGAATAAATGAAAAAAGTAGAGCCAAGCTGAGGTAAACCAGGATGTTACTGTATAGCTCAGCATGTACAGTAATTGACAAAATACCTTCGACACTTTTGGCACAGACAGACACACACACACAGAGGAAATACAAGTTGTGTTTTACCTTATGTGAAGAGGGAGACCACCACTTGCTATGACTCCACGGAGACCTGAGACGATGTTCAACCTGCACGAGAAGAAAAACAAACAAGATAATCTATGTAATGTGAAATATCTATAGTGATGTGAGTCTTAGGGAGGGAGGGAGGGAGTGGTGGTGTGACAAAACATGACTTTGTTTGACTCAGTTTGATTTCCTATTGTAGTCCAGTAAACACACATACACACACACAAACACACACACACACACACTCTACTTACATACATACATATGGTATAGTCGAACAGTAGACTGATATAACGTATCTCTAAAGAGGTATGGCATATTATGAGGCCCAGTGCATGAAACACAGCAACAACAGACTATATATCACTGTTGTAATGAACCCATAACAAGATATACCTTTAACAACACCACAAACACTACCAGTCCCTGAAACAGTGGGCATATAACGATATATATACCAGATAACACAACACCAACAGGGTATAAACCAGTGATATAATGAAGCTGTGCCGTATAATAGAGCACCAGCAGGGTATAATGAGGTGGGAGAGGCCTGGCTGGATCGTCCACATACGAGGGATCATCGCGGCTCAACGTACAAATGACAAATCACATGTTTGGGTCGTTTTACTGGGGCCATAAATTTTGCGGGTCCACAATATAGATACGTGGACCAGCGGGCCATCACTCACGCAAATTGCCAGTTACTCAAATAACCAGTCAGTCAGGTAGTCAGTCAAAAAAATATATTCCTGTCTGTCATATTTTGATCACTCAGGTGTGTCAGTCAAGTCAGTCAATCAGGTAGTCAGTTAAAAAATATATTCCTGTCTGTCTTACCTTGATCACTCAGGTGTGTCAGTCAAGTCAGTCAGTCAGTCAGTAGAGCCACTGTGTCAGGTGAGTTGTCAGTCAATCAGCTGTGTCAGTTAAGTTATTCTTGTCTCACAACCAGTTAACTGAGCGAGTAAATAATGATTATTACATTTGAACCACACAACTACAACTACCAGCACCAACCACACAATTACAACTACCAGCACCAACCACACAACTACAACTACCAGCACCAACCACACAACTACAACTACCAGCACCAACCACACAACTACAACTACCAGCACCAACCACACAACTACAACTACCAGCACCAACCACACAACTACAACTACCAGCACCAACCACACAACTACAACTACCAGCACCAACCAAACAACTACAACTACCAGCACCAACCACACAACTACAACTACCAGTACCAACCACACAACTACAACTACCAGCACCAACTACACAACTGACTGGCAACACAACCAGTCACATACAACCAGTCAACCACACAACTGACTGACTACACAACCAGTCACATACAGCCAGTCAACCACACAACTGACTGACCACACAGCCAGTCACATACAACCAGTCAACCACACAACTGACTGACTACACAACCAGTCACATACAACCAGTCAACCACACAAGCTAATGTAATATCACTTTACCGTAAAATCAACCAGTTATAACATCAAATGGCTCCTAAATCTCATCACAGTTCAACCACACAGTCACAAATACAGTCATGGCAGTCAATCACGATATCATTGACGATCATTTGCCATTCAGCCAACCAACCAATAGACTAGTTAGTATTGGAAGAAGATAACCGGTATAATTATCTGCCTGGGTGAAGTAATTAATTAAGGTGAACGAAAAGGAAATTTACCAAGCAGTTAACCTAATCTAACCTGATATAACACTAACCTGACTTAACTTAATATACACTAACCTAACTTAACCTAACCTAACCTACCCTAACCTACCCTAACCTAACTATAAGCTAATCTGACCTAAAAACTCTAACCTAACCTAACCTAACTCTAACAAAACTCTAACCTAACCTAACCTAACCTAACCTAACCTAATTCCAAACTAACCTTAGCAATGTGACTAATTAACTGGCATAGACAGTTATCAAATCGTGGAGACAGTCAGTCGTGAAGTTGTAAATCAGTTAACAAGTCGAATCATCAGTCATCAATCGTACAGTTGGTTATCAAGTAGTACAGTCAGTCAGACAGTCATCAAGTCATACAACCAGTCAGTAAATCATTTCTCAGTCGAATAATCAGTCAATAAGTCCTATAATTAGTCCAGTCATCAAATCAGTCAGTCATACAGTCAGGTGAACAGTTCAGTAAGTCAGGTAACCACAAAAAATCTTACCCTTGCTGACTCAGTTCACAGTCTAACATTAACATTGGCCAGATCTGGATAATGTTAATACATAGTCATTAACTAAATCCGGGTTATGTACAGCCTTCCGTCAACTGTAATGGTCCCAATCATTAGATGACCCGTTTTTAAGGCCAAATCCTCCCTGATAATTAATGACCGGAATGTTGTGTTTATTGACGTCACTGGAGCAGCTGATTGATGACGACATAATTAGTATGGCATTGCCTATGACGTCATGAGAGCAGCTGATTGATGACGACATAAAAAAGGTGACGTCCATCAAAACGCGATTCGTGACGTCATGAAAGCAGCTGACTGATGACGACATAAAACGGGTGACGTCAATCAAAGCAAGATTCGTGACGTCATGAGAGCAGCTGACTGATGACGACATAAATAAGGTGACGGCCATCAAAACGCGATTCGTGACGTCATGAAAGCAGCTGACTGATGACGACATAAAACGAGTGACGTCAATCAAAGCGAGATTCGTGACGTCATGAAAGCAGTTAATTGATGACAACATAAATAAGGGTGACGTCGATCAAAGCGCGGTTCATGACGTCATAGAATATCTGATGGAAAATTACGGATTGATGTGAGGTCATATGAGTATATACTCAGCTCACTCCGGTGACCAATCAGGTAATAGTAAGAATGCCCGATGGCCAATGAGCTAAAATTAAGACTGTGAGAGCAAATCAGCTAAAAATAGGATTGCCTGGATCACCAATCAGGTTAAAGTAGGATTAAACGTTGGTCATTCAGCAAACAGGGGGAATAAACGATGACCAATCAGCTAAAAGTAGGATTAAACAATGACCAATCAGCTATAAGTAAGATTAAACGATGACCAATCAGCTATAAATAGGATTAAACGTTGACAATCAGCTAACCCTAGAATTATTCGATGATTTATACGTCATTATGTAGGATTACTTCACCCTGACCACATAAAGGATTACTTCACCCTGACCACATAAAGGATTACTTCACCCTGACCACATAAAGGATTACTTCACCCTGACCACATAAAGGATTACTTCACCCTGACCACATAAAGGATTACTTCACCCTGACCACATAAAGGATTACTTCACCCTGACCACATAAAGGATTACTTCACCCTGACCACATAAAGGATTACTTCACCCTGACCACATAAAGATTACTTCACCCTGACCACATAAAGGATTACTTCACCCTGACCACATAAAGGATTACTTCACCCTGACCACATAAAGGATTACTTCACCCTGACCACATAAAGGATTACTTCACCCTGACCACATAAAGGATTACTTCACCCTGACCACATAAACACGTGTAGTATTTTTTCCATGTGTCTTACCAAGAACAACCTGACCGACCCAACCTAACCTAACATAACCTGCCCAACCTAACCTAACATAACCTGCCCAACCTAACCTAACATAACCTGCCCAACCTAACCTAACATAACCTGCCCAACCTAACCTAACATAACCTGCCCAACCTAAGCTAACATAACCTGCCCAACCTAACCTAACATAACCTGCCCAACCTAACCTAACATAACCTGCCCAACCTAACCTAACATAACCTGCCCAACCTAACCTAACATAACATAACCTGCCCAACCTAACCTAACATAACCTGCCCAACCTAACCTAACATAACCTAACCTAACTTAACCTAACCTAACCTAATACAGCCTTGGGTCTCGTCACTAGAGATGTGCTTAAACGCCGGAGAAAAGGTCATGTGCTGGACTCTGGTCACGGGGATGTTCAATTTGGACCACACAGCTTTTTATTCGTGAGACTAATTGTTACTGATAAGGTCATGTTATTTAGATCATTCGCTCGTGAGTTATCGAGACAGGAGAGAGATGTATAATTCCACTATATTGCTGAGACAAAAACATAAGCACCAATTTGGGGGGGGGGTCTCGTGTGTGTGTGTGTGTGTGTGTGTGTGTGTGTGTGTGTGTGTGTGTGTGTGTGTGTGTGGAAGGTACCAAGATAATGGTCATGGGCATCAGAAGTTTGGTGGGTAAGAGAGGTTTTCATTGAATTTTTACCAACATACGAAACGGAACAGTCTGGCGTACAACTTGACCCTACATGGACGCCAGGGAAACGATGCGTCAATCTCGTCCTGATCGAAGAGGTAATTCTTCTTTTATGACACAAGCAAACGTCTCCATATATTCTCTCTATAATACTCAAGTCGTTTTTATTTTATAATTATCATAATTATATGTTCAAGAATCTAAAAGTTAAGATATATGAAACTGGAAGATTCATAGCAACCACACACACACACACACACACACACACACACACACACACACACACACACACACACACGAAAAGAAATCACTTAAGAAATAGAGAAAAAAGTGGAGGAGGAGGAGGAGGAAGAGGAGGTGGCCTTTTATAGAATATTGAAGATGTTGAATAGTTGAGGAGAAGTTAATTGTGAAGGTTAGTAGAGAATGAGAGTTTTTAGATAGCAGACCATGGTTAACGAGAGTCGATACGTGTAGTCAGTCTCAAAATGTTTCATATGTTTTTTTTATCAGACGAACAAAGGAGAGTTATGATTTAGTGTTATTTTGACTTTATTTTAAATATTGACTTTTTTTTTTACTTTAGATATTATAAGTTTTTATGTGTTCTCTTAGAGGATATTTTTCACTCATGGACCATTGAGAAGTCGTGGAATTAGTTATGGTAGAATATCAGTATAATTTTGAGTGATTCTTTGGTTGACATATTTGTGTTGTTTTACGTGAACCAGCTTAGGTAGGACCTCTATTTACGAATGTCTGAGAATCAGAGTTGGGGAGCGGTATCACGTATATTATCCACTCCACTGGATTTCCACTTCCCAGTCATACGAGGCGACAGAACTAGCTTTGCATATGACCCAATTAGGTTAGGTTAGGTTAGGTTAGTTGTATAATAATAACTGGGGAGTGCAAATTATACGTGCACATATGAAAAAGACTGGAGAGTGGTTATTCTGGAGGGGGGGGGGGGGGGTGCATATTAAACGCTACAGAGGTTCTCACCTTGATGATAATGCTACAGTGTCTTCACCTTTCTCCCACCTCGTAAAAAAACTTGACCAGAGTGATCCTCCCCCCCTCCTCTCACCTCGGAATGACCCTCATCCCCCCCTTAATCCAGAATGACTCTCTCTCCCCAGTGTCCCCTCTCCCCTCTTTTCACCACAGAATGACTCTCCCTCGCCTCCTCTCACCCAAGAAAAGCCCAACCTCCCCTCCACTCACCCCAGAGTGAACCTTCTCCTCCCTCCTTTCGTTCCATTTTAATTCAACCACTGCTAGATTACGAGTGTTATTATGCCCCAGACTTGATAGGTCCCAGTCTTCAGAGGGTTTAGCCTTAAAAGGCTCCAGAATCAATAAGCCCCCAGTTATAAAAGGCCCCAATTGTAGTAGGTCCCAGTTGTAATAAGGCTGCAGTGTTAACCCCTAGGATTGGCAGTCAGTCCTAATGGTTGGGTTGGGTAGGGTAGGAACTATCAGGCGTGAGTCCCGTTTTACCTGACGTTACCTGTTGCCATTACAGACACCATGAGGCGGAAGTTGGGGAGGCAAGAGGAGGGAGGGGTTGAAGGGACAGGAGAGTAAAGAAGAGAAGTAAGAGGAAGGGAGGAGTAAGGAGTAACAAGAAGAGGAAGACCCGGAGGAATATACAAGAGAGAAAGAGGGAGAAGTGAAAAGAAAGAGGATATTTGAGGAATAGCGTATCTGTAAAAGAAAATGTCAAAAATAGAAGTACGAAGAAGAAGAGGTGTACTATAAGCTAAGGCAGGGACAAAGAAACACAGAGAGGTAGAGGAGTATAAAAAGGAGACAGAGGAAAAACAAGGAGGATAAGGAGCAGTAACAGGATAAGCGTGAAAAGGAGGTAGAGAGCAGGAGAAGAAGGAGGAGGTGGAGAGGAGGAGAAGGAAGCGGAATAAGAGGGGAGGAGGAGGAGAAGGAGAAGAAGGCGGAGTGGGAGGAGGAGGAGGAGAAGAAGGAAGAGGAGAAGGAGAGGAGAAGAAGGAAGAAGGAAGCGGAGTGGGAGGAGTAGGAGGAAGAAGAAGTGGAGGAGAAGGAGGAGGAGGAGGAGGAGGAGGAGGAGGCAATCGTACACTAATATATTATAAACTAAGACACTCCCACCTTCCCCCCCCCTAAAAAAAAAAAAAAAAAAAAAAAAGACTCCTCGTCGCCCACTACCAACCCATTAATTATATCTGACTGTAATATCAAGGCAAGTTTCAAGAGGGTCGAGGCCGTGGATATTATACCACCCGCTGTGTATTATTTCCCATAATCAGATAACCTAATCACAATATTTGCATTACGCTTTTGGAGCTGCTTTCTGGGGGTTTTTTTTCCCTGTTGCCTCCGCAGCGAGAACCTGTCATTATGGCCCACCACTGATTATTATGATCAACGTCAACGTTAACATGGCGAGCGGTACTGAGTCATCATCACTCATAGATGGTCGGGAAGGATTAGGATATTGTATACATACCTCCTCCTACCACCCTCCTCCCTCCCTCCTCCCTGGTGTCTTCCTCCTCCCTCCCTCCCCACTGGTGTCTTCTCCCTCCTTCCTCCCCAATGGCGTCCTCTTCTCCCTTTCCTCTTTTCTCTCCCTCCTCCCCAATGGTACCTTCTAAACCCCTCTCTTCCCGTCCCCCCTCCCTGCTTTGTGGTGTTCCCTTCCCCTTCCTCTCTCCTCCCTCCCCTCCCCTTCCTCTCTCCTCCCTCCCCTCCCCTTCCTGGTCGCCTGGAGCGCACTAAGAGGGGGTGGAGGGAAGGGGGGAGGTGGGGGGGAAGGGGGGAGGTGGGGAGGGAAGGGGGGGGTTACGAAGAGATGAAGAGGGTGAGGAAGGGTGGAGCTGGACGTCAGAAGAACAGAAGTCTGGTGAGAACTTACTGCTGGGGGAGAGGAAGAGAGAGAGAGAGAGAGAGAGAGAGAGAGAGGTAAGATTATATATGAGAGAAGGACGACGACTGGCCAATCATGTCGTTGATTGTTTTTGTTGTTTAAATGTTAAAATGCTTCAAAAACAGCTAAGTTGTCATATAGACTGAGAAACTACCATTGGGAATTAAGAAAGCTAATGTACAGTATGTCTCTCAGGCCAATGAAGGAGACCAGAGAGATACCTTCTCGCTCTACTGTAGGTATTACACAGAAATGATCTTGAGCCACCAGGGTTTGTGTCTCTGTTAACCCTGGGGATGTGTGTTTCTTCGCACGTTTCTTCACTGTAATGGAAGTCGGAGAAAACAAGAGAACCAGAAAAACAAGTTCCTAGTCTTACATTACAAGCTACTACTTATTGTGTATTAGACTGAAGGAGAGCCAGAGATGACATGTTGTTGACAATAAATATTTCAGAATCAGTGCAGCTGTTGTTGACCATTATCTTTGCTAGGTAATGAGGTTAACAAATAGACAAAGATACTTATTAACATACTGGATGAATACAGTACAAGTGAGAGGAGAAGCCATATATGTTCCAGCGTCCGGACCATGTTAAAGCCAGAGGCCAGGGGGATAAGCCACCGGGCTCGCTCCATTTGCACGAACTGTGAGCCCGGCGACTCCCAGCAGCTTTGGCTGGCTAAAAAGCAGTCATGATCAAGCAGATTAAGAGTTGACTTCATTGAATATCACTTGTTGGTTTTATTGGCAATCAGCCGTCCTATATTAGGGATGGGTCATTACGAGGCTACAGCCACTTTGCCGTGAACCAGCAACACATGATAACATTATAGCAATTCACTACCTATCTTTTTATTGGCCTCCACATTTGCCCTTCGGATACTATTGTAAACCTGAATGTTTGTTTTTCTGGCCCGATATATTTTTCTTTTTTCGGGTTCAACTAAAGTAAAGTGAATCAGGATAAAACACACATCCTCGGGCCGGTCGTCGCCACACACTCTAATTGAAGATCACCTTCACTACTACAGGTCAAGGGGCAGTGACTTCAAGGATCCACGTTTTTTGTGGTACTTGTGGTGGTGATTGTACTGGTGGTAGTGGTTGGGGTAGTTGTTCTGGTTGTGATGGTCTATGAAAGTTAAACTGAAACATTGGTACACATCCATCAAGATGATTGAAGGTGTAAGAAAAACTGGGTCTTAAAGGCCAAGTGGATAAAGCATAACGAAAGCAAAGTCTTCAATACATGTGGAGACAGAGTGGCCAGCACTACATTCTATCAACTTCCACTTCCTTTGCAGAAAAGTTAGGTACTTATCCTGCAGTTGGGTCGACTGGGTTGCCCCACTCAGTGCCCCTCTCGAACTTGAGCGCTAGCTTATGAGGTGAGTGCTACATCCACTCTGCCGCGGGGAGGATAAGAAGAAAAACAGTGAGTAAGGAACACTACCTTGACTCAACCAGACTTGACAGAAGAAGATCGACCGCCAATCAAATTGAGTTGATTACTATGATCACCGTAGTGGTGCAGCCACCTAGAGGAACACCGTGAGCAAAACTTCATTATCTGCCCAAATTTACATCCAAGACGAATATTTTACGAAAGGGCTGAGACTAAGTCTGGCATAGTGAATCAGTTCTTGGCAGCCTGGACCTGAGGCGAGATAACAAACCCTACACAAGGTAGAGTCTTAGCGTGATTCCGAAGCTTTGTTAGTCTCCATCTTGGTATCGTTACTTAAGGGAGCCAGTTAGGTACCTTCCCACATCTCCAGCTTAAGGATAATATCGTAAGATCCACTGAGAATCAATTTCTCGGTCATCGCCTTAGTGAATCATGTTCAGTGTATACGTTCTCTTATCTCCAGGGGAAAAATTGTCTTACGTATCTTTGAAAATATAGATTTTAGATGGAAGTTCTGACCATCATCACCAAAACCACTATCACTACCAGCACCATCATTATCATCACCACAACTAGCACCATCATCACCATCACTACCATAATCATCACCAGCAACATCAAAACCGGCACCATCATCACCATCACCACCACCATCATCATCATCATCATCATCATCACCACCAGCAACATCAAAACCAGAACCACCATCACCAGCACCACCATCATCAGTACCGCCATCACCACCAGCACCATCATCACCATCACCACCACCACCATCATCATCAGCAACATCACCATCACCACCATCATCATCACTAGCAACATCACCACCATCATCACCACCAGCAACATCACAGTCACCAATAACATCATCACTAGCAACATCATCAGCATCACCACCATCAGCACCACCATCACCAGAACCGCCATCATCAGTACCGCCGTCACCACCATTACCAGCACCCTCATCACCAGCACCACCATCACCACCATAACCAGCACCATCATCACCAGCACCACCATCATCAACAGCACCACCATCACCACCATTACCAGCACCATCATCACCAGCTCCACCATCATTACCAACACCATCATCACCAGCACCAAAATTACCTGCACCACCATCATCACCATCACCAGCACCTCCATCACCAGCACCACAACACCACCATCACCGGCAAAACCATCACCACCATCACTATCAACATCATCATCAGCATCACCAGTACCACCATCATCACCAGCACCACAATCAACCACCAGCACCACAATCAACACCTGCACCATCATCACCACCACCACTAGCACCATCATCACCATCACCACCATCACCAGCAACACCATCACCACCATCACTAGTAACATCATCACCAGCACCATCAGAATCAGCACCATCATTATCACCACCATCACCACTATCACCATCAACACTATCACGAGCAACATCTTCACCAACACCATCAGCACCAGCACCATCATCATCACCACCATCACTAGCAACATCATCACCAGCACCATCAGCACCACCACCATCACCACCATCACCACTATCACCATCAACAGCACCACCATTATCAACAGCATCAGATCACCACCACCCTCATCACCAGCACCACCATCACCAGCACCACCATTACCACCATCACCAGCAACATCAGTACCACCATCACCACCATCACCATCATTACCAGCAACTATCATCTCCATCATCACCATCACCACCATTATCAGCACCATTATCACAATCATCACCAAACAGCACACCTGTAGCAGGTGGTAATGGCAAGACTCTAACACCACCTGCTTGTCACAGTTATCCATGAACACCTCATTGGTGGTGCTCACAAAACACCTACAGGCACTGGCGGTGCTCACAAAACACCTACAGACACTGGCGCTGCTCACAAAACACCTACAGACACTCGTGGTGCTCATAAAACACCTACAGGCACTGGCGCTGCTCACAAAACACCTACAGACACTGGCGCTGCTCACAAAACACCTACAGGCACTGGTGGTGCTCATAAAACACCTACAGGCACTGGCGGTGCTCACAAAACACCTACAGACACTGGCGGTGCTCACAAAACACCTACAGGCACTGGCGCTGCTCACAAAACACCTACAGGCACTGGTGGTGCTCATAAAACACCTACAGGCACTGGCGGTGCTCATAAAACACCTACAGGCACTGGCGGTGCTCACAAAACACCTACAGACACTGGCGCTGCTCACAAAACACCTACAGGCACTGGCGCTGCTCACAAAACACCTACAGGCACTGGCGCTGCTCACAAAACACCTACAGACACTGGCGCTGCTCATAAAACACCTACAGGCACTGGCGCTGCTCACAAAACACCTACAGGCACTGGCGGTGCTCACAAAACACCTACAGACACTGGTGGTGCTCACAAAACACCTACAGGCACTGGTGGTGCTCACAAAACACCTACAGGCACTGGTGGTGCTCATAAAACACCTACAGGCACTGGCGGTGCTCACAAAACACCTACAGACACTGGCGCTGCTCACAAAACACCTACAGGCACTGGTGGTGCTCACAAAACACCTCCAGACACTCGTGGTGCTCACAAAACACCTACAGGCACTGGTGGTGCTCACAAAACACCTCCAGACAATAGTGGTGCTCACAAAACACCTCCAGACACTCGTGGTGCTCACAAAACACCTACAGACACTCGTGGTGCTCACAAAACACCTACAGGCACTGGTGGTGCTCACAAAACACCTCCAGACACTCGTGGTGCTCACAAAACACCTACAGGCACTGGTGGTGCTCACAAAACACCTCCAGACAATAGTGGTGCTCACAAAACACCTCCTGACACTGGCGGTGCTCACAAAACACCTCCAGACACTCGTGGTACTCACAAAACACCTACAGGCACTGGTGGTGCTCACAAAACACCTCCAGACAATAGTGGTGCTCACAGAGCACCTCCTGACACTGGCGGTGCTCACAAAACACCTCCAGACACTCGTGGTACTCACAAAACACCTACAGGCACTGGTGGTGCTCACAAAACACCTCCAGACAATAGTGGTGCTCACAGAGCACCTTCAGACACTGGGCATCATATTTGCATATGAAGGGGGTAATTTCGAACTAAAATTTATTGCTTCAACTCCATACCTGGCGCAATTAAGATGAACTTTTTATCAATGTTTGATTACTAGACGACGAAGAAGAAAAAATGGGTATTCTTTAACAGCACATTCATAAAAACAGGCAATTGAAGACATCAGCGAGAACTGTGATTAAAAATCTAATCATTTTGCTCATACCCTAGGACGCTGCTGACTGTACTGGAAGATAGTAAATAAAAATGAGGAATTCTTAATCTTAAACTAGTGGTCGAAAATGTAAAAAAAAAAGTGTTCGATTACTGCTTCCCCATACAAAAAGCTTGGTACATGAAGTGACAAAGAACACAATGAATCGGATATTTCGTTCGATTACGACCAGCTCCTGCAACAGAAAATAAATATATACAAAGCGACCAATAAAAACATTCACCGGAAACCCCCTCAGTTATTATTGGTTCATGCCGCCAGTGTGTTTCTTGCCTACCAGTAAACGGGAGGCGGGAACTGATGCCGTATATCTATCGGGCAAACATCACAAACTAGTTTTTTTGTGGCTGTGGGTAACGCCCTTTCATTACACTCCTGTCAGGGGGCATGATGGGTAGGTAACTCAATACCCGGGTATCATCAGGTAGGCGGGGAACTCAGCCCCAGTAGAGGGGAGGAAGTTATGGTGTTTTGGGAACTCATTTGTGTGTAGAAGGAAGGAAGGTTTGTGAGGTCCTGGTACCTCAGTCCGTGGCAGAGAAGGGGGGTTTTAGGTTCTGGTAACTCAGGTGAGGGGGGGGGGGGGATAATTAACACCTTAATATTATTATATTACCGTTATATCAGCTTTCAATCGTTACCCATTTAACGTGACATATATTGCACACACACACACACACACACACACATCCTTGACCACCGAAGGGTCAAGACGTACCTGGCGCTCCTCTCGGAGCAGCCAGGTCAACTGTTATGTTGGCCCATACCAACTCCCTCCCCTGAACCCTTCTCCCCACCGGAATATCAACAAGTTCTCGCCATAAGTTACTATTTCATTAAGGAAAGGAATGGAACCAGTGTTAAACAGAGGTGAACAGTGGTAAACAGTGCTTTAGTCAGTGAGAACAACTCAACAGTAACAGTGGTACCCAAGTTGACCTTCACACAGTGAGGTCCCAGGTACCCAGTGATAACGGCCCGTGAGACCCAACAACCAGCGATGTGTTAATCCGTCTACGATAGGAAGGCCTGGAACCACACCTCACTCATATAACACCATCTGTGAGGGAATTACTACACCACGTGAGGCCCCTCATAACACCATATGTGAAGGAGTTACTACACCACGTGAGGCCCCTCATAACACCATCTGTGAGGGAATTAATACACCACGTGAGGCCCCTCCTAACACCATCTGTGAGGGAATTACTACACCACGTGAGGCCCCTCATAACACCATCTGTGAGGGAACTACTACACTACGTGAGGTCCCTCCTAACACCATCTGTGAGGGAACTACTACACCACGTGAGGTTACTCCTAACACCATCGGGGAGGGAGTTACTACACTACGTTTTTGCTGTTCAACACCTACAATAATCTATGTTCACTGTATGTTCCTTTACCTTTCTCTAATGAAGGCTTTTGTTAAACCACCAATGTATGTAATAAGTCATTTATGTCCAATGTATATTTTCAGCCTTCGGGCTGCAGAACTTTTTCAATACACCGTTAATTATTATTATTATTATTATTATTATTACACACACACACACACACACACACACACACACACATAAAAATTCATCCGCTTTCTGGTTGAGTGTCAGTGCTGCATTTTGCCGCGGACAAAAGCTAGTTTATTGTGCACCCCATACTCATCCCGTGAGCGGGAGCGCAAAAAGGCTCTGTGCTGGTGTGCTTGTGTGGTGGTGTAGTGTGATGGAATGAGAGTGTGGTATGAGAGTATGGTTGTGTGGTGGTGTGGTGGTATGAGTGTATGGTTGTGTGGCGGTGTGGTGGTATGAGAGAATGGTGGTGGTGTGGTGTGGTGGTATGAGAGTATGGTGGTGGTGTGGTGTGGTGGTATGAGAGTATGGTGGTGTGGTGGCTATGAGTGTATGGTTGTGTAGTGGTGTGGTGGTATGAGAGTATGGTGGTGGTGTGGTGGTATGAGAGTATGGCTGTGTGGTAGTGTGGTGGTATGAGAGTATGGTTGTGTAGTAGTGTGGTGGTATGAGAGTATGGCTGTGTGGTAGTGTGGTGGTATGAGAGTATGGTTGTGTGGTAGTGTGGTGGTATGAGAGAATGGTTGTGTGGTAGTGTGGTGGTATGAGAGTATGGTTGTGTGGTGGTGTGGTGGTATGAGAGAATGGTGGTGGTGTGGTGGTATGAGAGTATGGCTGTGTGGTAGTATGAGAGTATGGTTGTGTAGTAGTGTGGTGGTATGAGAGTATGGCTGTGTGGTAGTGTGGTGGTATGAGAGTATGGTTGTGTAGTGGTGTGCTGATATGGTGGACTGACTCACTTCACCTATGACTGGAGATGAAGGAAGGCAAATGACTGGCTCACTTCACCTATGACTGGAGATGAAGGAAGGCAAATGACTGGCTCACTTCACCTATGACTGGAGATGAAGAAAGGCAAATGACTGGCTCACTTCACCTATGACTGGAGATGAAGGAAGGCAAATGACTGGCTCACTTCACCTATGACTGGAGATGAAGAAAGGCAAATGACTGGCTCACTTCACCTATGACTGGAGATGAAGAAAGGCAAATGACTGGCTCACTTCACCTATGACTGGAGATGAAGGAAGGCAAATGACTGGCTCACTTCACCTATGACTGGAGATAAAGGAAGGCAAATGACTGGCTCACTTCACCTATGACTGGAGATGAAGGAAGGCAAATGACTGGCTCACTTCACCTATGACATACAGGGAAATATTTCAAGTTCCGTAAGTATAATTTTCCCTAGACTGGAGATGTAATAATCACAAAAAAGACTCACTTCAGCTACAGAGTCAAACATTGTAATAAGATTCTACCAGAACTGACTGTGTTCTTTAAACCTCACTTAAAGGGAAAAAAATGAACATATGAGTCCTTGAGAATCCTGAATCTTGTATACAATAAGAGATGTGGCCTTGGGTGTTCTTTGGGCCACCTCATCACCTGTGTGTTGCTATATTATCATAGCTTTGTTTCACCTTCGTAATTTATCATTGTGACGCCCATTTTTTTCGTAATTTCCCGGACTTTTGCTTAAATTATTATTATTCGAAGAGTCATTATAGCACTCAGGAGCGACGCTTATCTCCCGTACTTGTGAAGTATATGAACTGAATACGACCTACAAACACTCAACTTATATGATACTGCGCCAGTACGAACAGTCAACCTCTGACGTTTTCCTTCACCCAAATATATGACATCTACGCTTGACGAATAAGAGCCCGATTTTCTTTTTTAGGTATGTGGGTGTTTCTTCCCTCGCTCACGTGTGCCCATTCTCACCCGAGTCAAGTGATGAATGTTTTATTTTATTTTCCTCAAGTATTCGAACCCACGACCTTAAAATCTTTATGTCAAAGAGGTAATCATTCCTCCAAGGCACCCACAGCCTACATCACATACCCAAAACAATGCATTTATTGGCTTTTGTAACTTAAGACTTATTGAATAATCTTCCACAATATACATTCCCAAGATGACATGAACACGATCCTTGAGGGAGGGCTGGAAAGGTGCTGACAGGTAGTGGAGAGGTGCTGAAAGGGGTTGCTGAATGCTGGGGTGCTGAAAAGGGACTGGAAAAGTGCTGGAACGCGGATAAAGTGAGGCTGAAAGGGTGTTGAAAGGAGGGTAGAATGGGGCTGGAAAGGTGTTCGAAGGAATGATGGAAATTGTGCTGGAAAAGAGACGGGAAGATGCTAGAAGGGTACTGGAAGGAAGGGTGGAAATGATGCTGGTAAGGCACTGGAATAGGGCTGGAAAGGTACTGGAAGAGGACTGGAAAGTAATGGAAGAGGGCCAGGAAGGTGCTGAAAGGGAGCTGGAAGGGTCACAAAACACCCTAGACGTAAGTGACATCAGGGAGAGGAGAGGGGAAAGATGATAACAAGAGAACCAATGAAAACTTAAGGAGACGAGGGAAGGTGAAGGTAGTGAGGAGTGGGGAGGGGAAGAGATGTAAGAAGAGGGGGGAGAGGTGAGGGGAAGGGAGGAGAAGCGATATAAAACGAGGGAGGTGAGGGGCGCTGAGAGAAAAAAGGGTAACTGAGGGATGAAAAACAAGATAAAAAGATATGACAAAGTGAGGGGTCAGAAAAAATTAAGAGAAAGAGAGAGAAAGAGAAGATAAAGAGAGGAAGGGAAACAAACGGGAATAAGAAAGGAAGTGAGATAAACGAAGAGAAAGATGAAAAGAAACAAGAAAGCGAAATAGAGTAGATTAAAGAGAAATGAAGGGAAGAGAAGAGAGGTAAGAGAAAATGGGATAACGAGTAAGAGGAAAGAGGAAGACTACAGTACAACAACAGCCACACCTTCATTCGTAAACACAGGACCAACACGTCAACACGGGTGATGGACACAGCAGCTTAGCAACACCCGCCGTAGAGAGAGTTAATGAACAGGTGTTATTGTTTCTATCCAGCAAGCAAAGGTCAAACACTATTAACTTCGCATTTGTTTATTCTCTTTTTCATTTGGATTACTTACGAGTCTATCCAGTACCTGTCCAATTCTCTCATCAAGTGCTGGAACAAGCTTGAGCACCGGTCGTGGAAGGTGTTCTTTGCTCTTAAGAACGCTCACAAATATAATCCCATGTTCCTAGTTCGGTCAAGATCTCAGCTTATGTTCTGTATGGTGTTGTAGATCACAGTAGTTAACGGCACGTCATGAAACTCAACATTGATATTTCGAAGCTATGAGTCATTCAGGCAAGCGTTGCTCCGCCTCATAAACTATTCACTCATCTATCATTTTAACCAATAAGCTATTCAGCCGTCCAACATTTCAGCCAATAAACCAGACCATCTTACAATCCTCGATCACAATTGTCGGCCAATCTAGAAAGTTAAGCTGAGGAGTCTTCTTGACAAACTCGATGCAACGACTGACGTCTCTCATCTGACGGACCAACAAAGGGAAATTTTGTTCTTTGTTGCAGGTTTCTGACACAGTTGCATCTCTATCATGTGGTCAGATGTAAAAGCTACAGCGCGTATGACAAAACCTATGAAACATCAACCGAGTTTGCAGCTCTATGGAAAGACATCCTGATACGCCTATTCACCCCAGTCTTTTTTTTTTTTTTTAAGTCGCCTCTGTTCCAGTGCTGGAATTGGAGACACAACAAAAAGTGCACTCAGAGTGGTGTAGGACAAGGCAAAGTGTTCTTCTTGGTGTCTTGAAATGATAACAGTATAATGTACTCATCCAGTGGCGTTAGCTGAAGGTTATGACGTGACAAAGATTGTACGTCTGCTTGTGTGAATGTTGAATGTAACTAACTTATTGAAATTTTTTCTATATACATCCGGGAAAAATCATGTGGACGAGTTTATTGTTATTTTCTGTTATCATTGAACAAACTCCTTCTGTACAACCCATATTGTACTCCTTCCCCATTATATTTATGTTTTTCAATTCCTCTGTAACTTATGTATAATACTTATAATATAAATGTAAAAAAATAATAACAAAAAAATAATAAATAAATAAAATAAATAACTATTGAAGTGATAACCGTGGTAACATTCTGAGATGTTCTTATTACCACCATGCTATTGTACTATTCCAGATGTTAGTAAATGTTACATAAAACTTCCTTGAGATAAATGTACAGTCTATATCAGGTGCCTACAGGAGAGCTCAGGTTCTCAACTGGGTCAGCCAGGTTAATATTGATATTATTATCGACTCTGTATCCGTGTTTTTCTGGCTAAATAAACTGTTTCAATTCAAATTCGACACTTTCAATTTTAATACAAATAAAAGAAATTGATGAACAGATAAAGATATACACAGGGCATCCATAAAGTCAGGTATCATAGGAAAATAGGTAGAAGAGGAGAGGTGGAAGGAACACCAAGAGCTTCAGTTCTTAAATTCTAATTATTTCGCTGTCGGGGATTTTTTACAATCATGAGTTTATTCGGTGATGACAGTTTTGCAACAACTCAAACGACGAATTCAAGTTGAAGTCTATTTTGAGAGATTGATGGGAATCATGTCGAACAAATGATGTTACTCTCTCTCTCTCTCTCTCTCTCATTCTCTATGCATATATATATATATATATATATATATATATATATATATATATATATATATATATATATATATATATATATATATACCTTGTCAGTGAATGTTACGGGTTCTATTCCCATCCTGAGTAGAGGGTTGAACCCCTCCTTTAACACTGTCCTTTGTGCATTCATCTATATAAATAAGTAAACTATCGGTTACACTTGTCGAGGGTGAAACAAACTCTCAGTGGACCAGCATCCTGCCAAATGGAAAAGGAACCCACTAGTTGCTGAGTGATAGTGGAGCAACCCTGCCGCCCTGAACCATGGCAGGAAGAGACTTACAGGAAGGTAAATAAATTTCACGTAAGGTTCTAAGACCATCCGACATCTCTCCTTTTCATCCGTAATTGCAGCTCTCAATATCCTCACAACTTCTGGCACACCGACGTCAAATTTGGTAATGTGGGGTGATGGTCCTCGGGGTGATAATGAGGGAGTGACAATAACAGGGGGAGGTATGTCATGGGGCTCAAGAGTACTTCATACGTCCGCCAGGCTGCCACGACTGATTACCTCCGGGTTTTGCGAGGGAGAGGAGGGGGAGAGGGAGGGGGAGAGGGAAGGTGAGGGGAGGGAGAGAGGGAAGAATAGAGAAAGGGTGTGGGGGGAAAGAGAGGGAACCCCAGAGAACTGTCAGTCATCAAACCACACTGAAATGGAATTAAGGATGAAAAAGACAGACAGACAGATAGATAGATAGATAGATAGATAGATAGATAGATAGATAGATAGATAGATGAACGGAAAGACAGATAAACAGACACTTTTTTAACACAAAACATGATGGTGAATGACCAGTAAATTGAAATATTTTAGCAACAATCAGTGTGTCATTACCGCGTGTCAGGGGTAATTCCTGCCCTCTCATTCCTCTATAATATTTACTAGTTTTACTTTCAATGGAAAAGCCTTTTACGTACAACATGTGTACGTCAGTGTGCATGTGTGCATCTCGTCTCTAATGTGTATACGTATGTGTTTGTGTTTTGGGGAACATTCCAGCGAATTTGAGTGGTTAGCTGTGTGTGTGTGTGTGTGTGTGTGTGTGTGTGTGTTGGTTGGTGCATGTGTTGTTCTCCAAGTACATGTAATCATTTCCATGTCGTCATTTACTCCCACTATACAGATGTTGGTTCTCTCAACACTTCTCACAACAGACACACACAGTCTTCTCGCTAGTTCGGAACAACAGACTCCAGAAACACGCCTAACGAGTCAGTATTCCGGACTCCCTCACGGCCTGGAAGCATCACTGGCGCACCTCTTACAAGTATACTATAGTTCACAAGAGTCAACATTGGTACAGCTACTCATGTATTTTACAACACCATCGGAGAGGATTTTATATATACTAGTGATGGTAACTACTCTGCCTCCTCGTGTGAGTGGGGAGCAGAAAGCGTCCAGGAAATTTCAGTCAATGACAACCCGGTATTATACGGCAGGAGAAACATCGGTAAATAAGAAACCGGGAATTTTTACTCCACGTGAAGTTAAGTGCGGATAAGTTGCCAGAATATAATAACTAGAAGAGTATGTGAAATAATTTATCTTAAAATTTCAATATGTTCCACCTTATTATCTAATGGGATTACCGGATTACGAAAAGTGATGTAACAATTTGCCGGAATACAGAGATGCTGGATTAGAAATTGGCTGTTGCACCGGTTGTATGCAGTGACAGTTTAACGACGCGAGTATTAAAGAAATACAGTTCTCCACAGATAACATGTGATCAACGAAACCCATACGATCATATATAGTACTGACAACATACTTTCCATTTAATAATAATAATAATAATAATAATAATAATAATAATAATAAAGACAACATATCACCTTGGGGAACACGCACCCCGGCATCCATTAGACATAAAATACAAAACACGGGAAGGTGGTGGAAACAGAAACAAACAAACAAACACACAGGTAGATGTACTGAACAAATCGAAAAATACAAAAAAAAACTCTACAATATACCATTGTTTATATGAGTCCTCAGGTAAATAAGCAAACAGGTGAACAGTATTACCTGCGAGACACCTGCCAGTTGGTGTGGGGGAGGGGCAACAGGTAATGTTGTCAGCAGGTAGTGTGACCAATAGGTAGTGTGGTCAACAGGTAGTGTGGTCAGCAGGTAGTGTTGTCAACAGGTAGTGTGGTCAACAGGTAGTGTGACCAGCAGGTAGTGTGGTCAGCAAAGAGTGTTGTCAATAGGTAGTGTTGTCAGCAGGTAGTGTGGTCAGCAGGTAGTGTGGTCAACAGGTAGTGTTGTCAGCAGGTAGTGTGGTCAACAGGTAGTGTGGTCAACAGGTAGTGTGGTCAGCAAAGAGTGTTGTCAATAGGTAGTGTTGTCAGCAGGTAGTGTGGTCAGCAGGTAGTGTGGTGAACAGGTAGTGTTGTCAGCAGGTAGTGTGGTCAGCAGGTAGTGTGGTCAACAGGTAGTGTGGTCAGCAGGTAGTGTGGTCAACAGGTAGTGTGGTCAACAGGTAGTGTGGTCAACAGGCAGTGTGGTCAACAGGCAGTGTGGTCAACAGGTAGTGTGGTCAACAGGTAGTGTGGTCAGCAAGCAGTGTGATCAACAGGTAGTGTTGTCAGCAGGTAGTGTGGTCAACAGTATTGTCAACAGGTAGTGTGATCAACAGGTAGTGTTGTCAGCAGGTAGTGTGGTCAACAGGTAGTGTGGTCAACAGGTAGTGTGGTCAGCAGGTAGTGTGATCAACAGGTAGTGTTGTCAGCAGGTAGTGTGGTCAACAGGTAGTGTGGTCAACAGTATGGTCAACAGGTAGTGTGGTCAACAGGTAGTGTTGTCAGCAGGTAGCGTGGTCAATAGGTAGTGTGGTCAACAGGTACTGTGGTCAACAGGTAGTGTGGTCAACAGGTAGTGTGGTCAATAGGTAGTGTGGTCAACAGGTAGTGTGGTCAACAGTATGGTCAAGAGGTAGTGTGGTCAACAGGTAGTGTTGTCAGCAGGTAGTGTGGTTGGCAGGTAGTGTGGTCAACAGGTACTGTTGTCAGCAGGTAGTGTGGTTGGCAGGTAGTGTGGTCAACAGGTAGTGTGGTCAGCAGGTAGTGTTGTCAGCAGGTAGTGTGGTCAACAGGTAGTGTAGTCACCAGGTAGTTTTGGCAACAGGTAGTGTTGTCAGCAAGGAGTGTTGCCAGCAAGTAGTGTTGTCAGCATGGAGTGTTGTCAGCAGGTAGTGTAGTCACCAGGTAGTTTTGGCAGCAGGGAGTGTTGTCAGCAAGTAGTCTTGTCAGCAGGTAGTGTTGTCAGAAGGTAGTGTTCTCAGCAGGTTGTGTTGTCAGCAGGGAGTGTTGTCAGCAAGTAGACTTGTCAGCAGGCAGTTTTGGAAGCAGGTAGTGTTGTCAGCAGGGAGTGTTGTCAGCAAGTAGTGTTGTCAGCAGGTCGTTTTGGCAGCAGATAATATTGTCAGCAAGTAGTGTGGTCTGCAGGTAGTGTTGTCAGCAGGGAGTGTTGTCAGAAAGGAGTGTTGTCAGGAGGAAGTATTGTCAGCAGGTAGTGTTGTCAGCAGGTAGCGTGGTCAGCAGGGAGTGTTGTTAGCATGTAGTGTTGTCAGCAGGTAGTGTTGTCAGCAGGTAGTGTTGTCACCAGGTAGCGTGGTCAGCAGGGAGTGTTGTTAGCAGGTAGTGTTGTCAGCAGGGAGTGTTGTCAGCAGGGAGTGTTGTCAGCAGGTTGTGTTTTCAGCAGTAGTTTTTGCAGCATGTAGTGTTGTCAGCAGGGAGTGTTGTCAGCATGTAGTTTTGGCAGCAGGGAGTGTTATTAGCAGGTAGTGTTGTCAGCAGGGGGTGTTGTCAGCAAGTAGTGTTGTCAGCAGGTCGTTTTGGCAGCAGATAATATTGTCAGCAAGTAGTGTGGTCTGCAGGTAGTGTTTTTAGCAGGGAGTGTTTTCAGAAAGGAGTGTTGTCAGCAGGAAGTATTGTCAGCAGGTAGCGTGGTCAGCAGGTAGTGTTGTCAGCAGGTAGTGTTGTCAGCAGGTAGTGTTGTCACCAGGTAGCGTGGTTAGCAGGGAGTGTTGTTAGCAGGTAGTGTTGTCAGCAGGTAGTGTTGTCAGCAGGGAGTGTTGTCAGCAGGGAGTGTTGTCAGCAGGTTGTGTTTTCAGCAGTAGTTTTTGCAGCATGTAGTGTTGTCAGCAGGGAGTGTTGTCAGCATGTAGTTTTGGCAGCAGGGAGTGTTGTTAGCAGGGAGTGTTGTCAGTAGATAGTGTTGTCAACAGGTAGTATTGTCAGCAGGTAGTGTTGTCAGCAGGGAGTGTTGTCAGCAGGTAGTGTTGTCAGCAGGTAGCGTAGTCAGCTGGGAATGTTGTCAGTAGATAGTGTTGTCAACAGGTAGTGTTGTCAGCAGGTAGTGTTGTCAGCAGAGAGTGTTGTCAGCAGGTAGTGTTGTCAGCAGGGAGTGTTGTCAGCAGGGAGTGTTGTCAGCAGGGAGTGTTGTCAGCAGGTAGTGTTGTCAGCAGGGAGTGTTGTCAGCAGGCAGTGTTGTCAGCAGGTAGTGTTGTCAGCAGGGAGTGTTGTCAGCAGGTAGTGTTGTCAGCAGGGAGTGTTGTCAGCAGGGAGTGTTGTCAGCAGGTAGTGTTGTCAGCAGGGAGTGTTGTCAGCAGGTAGTGTTGTCAGCAGGGAGTGTTGTCAGCAGGGAGTGTTGTCAGCAGGTAGTGTTGTCAGCAGGGAGTGGTGTATAGAGACGGTTAATAATAGAGTGTGGTCTCCCCTCTCGTGGTTGTTCTCATCACTGATTCATAACCCAGGTGGAATATTATGATTCCTGCATTGTCGCTTCCACTGCCCACTCAAGACTTAATATTTGCCAGGCGATCTTTCCTCTGCGCCCTAAATATTTTTGTTTCACATTTGTTTTCTCGATATTTCCACGTCGATGTTCTCGTTTCCAGCCTCTATAGTTACAGGGAATATTTGGTTCGGTGCCTATCTAAATATTATCGCTACCTCTTCTTCCTATAGAATTTAATAATCGTCCAGCGATATTCTCTGTACTCCTTGATGTTTGTAATGTACCTGTTAATACTGAATGCAACCCAATTGATTTTTTTTTTCAGACAAGTGATCTTCCTCCCTGATCTCTCAAAATATTTGACCTCTGACGCATTTTTAACATTCATTCATCTCTGTTGTATTCTTCTTCCGTCGAACTTATAACTTTCTCTCACTACATTACAAAATGTTTTCAGGATGCTCCCAAAGTCTCAGCAGTTATAATGAGTGATCAGTACATTCAATGTTGTTTATATATATATATATATATATATATATATATATATATATATATATATATATATATATATATATATATATATATATATATTATATTGTTAACATTGAGAAACGGCCATATTGTCAAACTAAGAGTAATATAGAGCAATATTCTGGACCAGCGTGTGAGGGATACACTGGCCAGCAAGGTGTTTCATGATCCACTCCCCAATATGAATATACAACTAGCGAAATACTACACGGTACTCATTCCCTGGGGGGACCGTGCCCCTGGTCATGGTGTACACGATACCGGAGGGGGCAAAAAAATCCTCGTGATGTTACTATGTATCGCCAAAAGATACCAACCACGATTACCAACAACCACGATTACTAACAACCACGATTACTAACAACCACAATTACTAACAACCACGATTACTTACAACCATGATTACTTACAAGTTTAATAAGAGGAATAATTTAGTAAAGTAAACTAAGACATTACAAGACTATGAGACAATAAAAGAAGATAAAGATAAACTTAAACATGTAAGTCTCCTTGTTATTGGAAGAGTGAAGAAAAACATTTTGGAAGTTGAAACTTAACTATATCCAATAAATGGCTCATCTTTTATGGTTGCTCCACCAGTTCAGTACTTACAGTGGTGATGTGTTGCTGGTCAGGAGGGTAAAAATATTATCTTAAAAATATATAAATCACTTTAAATAATACTTAAAGCTTAATATCAATACACATTCTACTGTATAAAATGAACTAATTCCATTAACCGCGAGAAAAAGCTAAGTCTTACAAATACTGTATTTTCATTTCCAGTTCCACAAAATATTTAAGAGTCGTCCAAGTATTCCAGAAGTACAATAGAGCTGAATTACGGTGTGTAGAAGTTATTCATTATGACAAAACTCTTGATCCTGTCATTACACTGTCCGTCATAAAGCAATTACACAGAAGTTGGGTAAAAAATAAATTAAAAACACCAAGATGACACCGTTTCTCCTAAGGTCTTTTTAAAGTGGTGTTGGAAAGAGCTTTTAAGACACTCATTAGGAAAGAAACAAGTGTGCGTATGTTAGGGGCTTATTTAAGTGATCTTTCTTTGGCCCACCACAGGACAATATTTCTATTACACACGACAGACAGTCAGAACTACACACGTAAAACTAACACTAAGTTGCGATTAAAATTTGAATTGACCAAAATTAAAATAATACCCAATAAATTCACATTGTCCCTGTATAAAGTTCAGTAACTAGAATATAAAGTAATTTGTATCCATCAATTCACACATTAATTTATCCATTTATTTATTTATATATTTATTTATTTAGCTTTTGAGGTTGTTTGTAAAAGAGAGGGTGTGTGAGGGTGGGGGAAACTCTCTCAGGTGGTCATTCCTATGTATTTATTTATCTCTCTGGGTGTCGTGTGTGTCGTGGGCTGCCGTGGCTTCACCTCACCAATATTTCTGTTGGTCACACCGATGCCCTGTTGTCGGTGTAAGCAAGTACGAGGACACTTAGCTATAACCGAACGTACCTTTACCAGCAAGCGTTGAAACACACACACACACACACACACACACGCGTACATTCACCCACCATCGTGTCTGCCAGTCACGCAACATTTGTCTTTAAGACACAAATGATATTGACCAAATTTGTCGTGATGACGAAAGTGGCTTAGAATATACAGATATACTTCCTGTATGTTCTGCATTTCCGTCCACCTCACTCTCCCCTTCTACCTCCTCTTCCCCCTCCCACTCGTTCCTCCTCCTTCTACCACAACCTCCCTTTTCCACCTTTTTCTTCACCATTCTCCTCTTTCCACTCCTTTCTCTCCATTCTACTTCTTCCTCACCCTTCCACCACACCCCCCTCCCCCTAACTCCTCTCCCTCTCCTCCCCTACTTCCCCCCTCCCTTTACTTCCTAACCCCCTCCCCCCACTACCTCCCCTTCCCCCTTCGTCCTGCCCCTTCCTACTTCCTCTCCTTCCTCTTACTTCCTACCCTCCTCCTACCTCCCCCCTTACTTCCTCCCCCTCCCCCTACGCCCTCCGCCTCCTCTACTCCCTCCCCCAACTTCCCCCACCTCTCTGCCCTCCCCTTACTTCCTCCCTCTACCTCCCACCTCTTCTTCCTTCTTCCCCCTCCCTTTACTTCCCCCCCCTCCCTCTACCTCCCACCTCTTCTTCCTTCTTCCCCCTCCCTTTACTCCCCCCCTCCCTCTACCTCCCACCTCTTCTTGCTTCTTCCCCCTCCCTTTACTTCCCCCCCTCCCTCTACCTCCCACCTCTTCTTCCTTCTTCCCCCTCCCTTTACTTCCCCCCCTCCCTCTACCTCCCACCTCTTCTTCCTTCTTCCCCCTCCCTTTACCCCCCCCCCCTCCCTCTACGCACTATGTGGTATTATTATCTCAGGTGTAATACTATGTAATCATACCTTTTGTTATTGGGTATTGTCAGGTGTTGCTGTGTGTTGTAAGATGTTGCTGTGTGTTGTAAGATGTTGCTGTGTGTTGTAAGGTGTTGCTGTGTGTTGTCAGATGTTGCTGTGTGTTGTCAGGTGTTGCTGTGTGTTGTAAGATGTTGCTGTGTGTTGTAAGGTGTTGCTGTGTGTTGTCAGATGTTGCTGTGTGTTGTCAGGTGTTGCTGTGTGTTGTAAGGTGTTGCTGTGTGTTGTCAGGTGTTGCTGTGTGTTGTCAGATGTTGCTGTGTGTTGTCAGGTGTTGTTGTTTAATGCAAGTCAGAATGCTGCTCTACACTGTGATACTTTGCTATATATCACGACCCTTATGACTGGGGTGTGCAAGTGCTTTTAGAGGTCATGTTTGTCAGTGAGGTTCTGTTGCTTATGACACAGCACGGTATAGCGAGGGACTGTAAAGCATAGCACGGTATAGCGAGGGACTGTTAAGCATAGCACGGTAAAGCGAGGAACTGTTAAGCATAGCACGGTAAAGCGAGGGACTGTTAAGCATAGCACGGTATAGCGAGGGACTGTTAAGAATAGCACGGTATAGTGAGGGATTGTCAAGGATAACACGGTATAGCGAGGGACTGTTAAGCAAAGCACGGTAAAGCGAGGGACTGTTACGCATAGCACGGTATAGCGAGGGACTGTTAAGAATAGCACAGTATAGCGAGGGACTGTTAAGCATAGCACGGTGTAGCGAGGGACTGTTAAGCATAGCACGGTGTAGCGAGGGACTGTTAAGCATAGCACGGTATAGCGAGGGATTGTCAAGGATAACACGGTATAGCGAGGGACTGTTAAACATAGCACGGTGTAGCGAGGGACTGTTAAGCATAGCACGGTGTAGTGAGGGACTGTAAAGTATAGCACGGTATAGCGAAGGACTGTAAAGCATAGCACGGTATAGCGAGGAACTGTAAAGCATAGCACGGTATAGCGAAGGGCCGTAAAGCATAGCACGGTGTAGCGAGGGACTGTAATGCATAGCACGGTAGAGCGAGGGACTGTAAAGCATAGCACGGTAAAGCGAGGGACTGTTAAGCATAGCACGGTAAAGCGAGGGACTGTTAAGCATAGCACGGTATAGCGAGGGACTGTTAAGCATAGCACGGTATAGCGAGGGACTGTTAAGAATAGCAGGGTAAAGCGAGGGACTGTTAAGCATAGCACGGTATAGCGAGGGACTGTTAAGCATAGCACGGTGTAGGGAGGGACTGTTAAGCATAGCACGGTGTAGCGAGGGACTGTTAAGCATAGCACGGTGTAGCGAGGGACTGTTAAGAATAGCACGGTATAACGAGGGACTGTTAAGCATAGCACGGTATAGCGAGGGACTGTTAAGCATCGCAAGGTATAGCGAGGTACTGCGAAAACATAGCACAGGGTAGCGACGTACTGTGAAGTTTAACATGATGTAACAAGTACCTAATGAAGTATAGCAAGGTACGGTATAGCATAGTAGAGTGTAACGAGGTAACTGTGAAGTATAGCGTGGTATAGCCAGGTACAATGGTTACTTGAATGGTGATATATTTATTTAGGTGTCATTAAACGTCGCTTCAAGGTGTAAGAGCGTCAACCTCAGTGTGTGTTGGGGAGGTAGGGGGTGGGGGGGGGGTAGGAGGCAAGGAGGGAGGCGCCGGCATGTGTGGGGGTATGGGGGGAGGGAGGGAAGTGTATGTGTGTGTGTGTGGGAGGGGTTAGGTGCAGCTATTGTGTGGGAGGGAGGGAGGGAGTGAGGTGTAGGTATGTGGGGGAGGGAGGAAGGTATATATATATAGGAGTGTGCGTGTGTGTGTGTGTGTGTGTTTGTGTGTGTGTGTTTGTGTGTGTGTGTGTGTGTGTGCGTGTGTGTGTGTGTGTGTCGAGGAAGGTGTTTTTTGTGAGTGGGGGAGGTACAGGTATGTTCGTGTGTATGTTTGGGTGGGGAGGGAGGGGGGAGAAGCTCGGGTAGGTGTGTGTGTCTGTTGGTGAGGAGGGAGTAATGTGTTTGTGTAGGGAGAGGGGAAGGGAGAGAGGGAGGGAGGGAGGAAGGGAGAGAGGGAGGGAGAGAGGGAGGGAGAGAGGAAGGGAGAGAAGGAGGGAGGGAGGAAAATGCATACGTGTGAGTGTTTGGGTTTGGCAAGTTAAGTGTAGGAATATGTGCGGAAGGGGATGTGTATGTGTGTTTATATATGTATGTTTTCGCGTGTCTTTGTTTGTTTGTGTATGTATATGAAAACAAGAGTAAGAAAATAGACAGATAGAAAGAAAGACATAATAATGAGAAAAAACGGATAGAAAATAGAGAAACAGACAAAGGGAAAGAAGCAAAAAAATAACAGAGCCAGAGAAACATGGAGACAAAGAGAGAGAGAGAGAGAGAGAGAGAGAGAGAGAGAGAGAAGGGGGGGAGTAATCTACATAATTATTCGCAGGTGATGCTCGCTTACTGTCAGATTCAGCTGGATTACATCGTGGGTATTAATGTCTCAAACTCCCAGTTAACTGACCCAATACTTGGTGTCCCGTCGTCTCTCTATTTTGGTCCGTCGGAGATAGAGAGATAGAGAAATTTTAGTGAGACAGAGGGAGATAGAGAGACAAATGTCTTTCCTGTTAATTTGGAAAACAGAGGAATTCCCAACGGTTCTTTACTTCTTAACAGAACTTCTCTCTCTAAATACAAGTAGCTATTCACCTGTTAACAGATACAAAGTTTCAGTACAAAATACAGCACCATCTTTATTCACAATACCTTCTCCCAACATATCATATTAGAACACCGATGACTGTATCACTGTAACTGTAGTCATACCTTCCCCAGCATCATAATTTACACTGCAACATGATATCTGTATGTCTATCATGATATATTTGTTTGCATATATATGACTATAGCGTATCATCTAATATATGTTGATAATTTTAACACTGTAACTGTACCCATTATTTTGTAAACCTTAATTAAGTTTTTATGTCATAATGTAAATATACCCCGTAACACTTTACATATTTCTTATTCATAATTCTTATTCTCTGTAAACTTGTAACTGATTATACATTTTTGTAAGTAATTTCCATCTTACAATGCGGCCACAGATACATCCTTATTGTATAACTTGTATGACTATAAATGGATGCCTCTCGAGGTCAAGGATGGCCGGCCCAAGGGCCACCGAGGCGTGAATTTGCTGAAGGTGTAGAAGCTGTCGCCAACACAACAGCCACACCCTAAGTTAACGAGTTGCATGACCCAGTGTCAAGGAATAGTCCGAGAAGACCGGACAACTTGCCATTAGCAATGGCTAACCATTACCCCGGAACACGATCCGCGAATCGATTAACATCCAGGTCCCCAATTGCTGCTGGGTAGACAGAGGCAAATGGCGTCAAGACACTTACCCATAGTTTCACATACACACACACACACACACACACACACACACACACACACACACACACACACACACTAAACCCCCTTGCTGTTAAGTGCACAGTCTCAGAAACTTGTTAATTAACTATTTTCACTCGGGTCCTTTCTTCCAGTCGTTTTTTTTTTTTATTATTTTTTAGTCTCGGCAATTTTTTCAAGTCTTTAATTTTCCTTCTTTCTTCCATCTTGTCTATTGTCTTCTTGTCGGAGCTGTTGGTCAAGATAATGCCAAAATATCTTACGCTCCCTTGAGTCTCTGTTCTTTAAAGGCAAATTGCGTTTTGGTAGGAGATACTTCCTTCCTTCTTCTCTGAGTTTCCTCGTGTATGTATGTATGTATGTATGTATGTATGTATGTATGTACAATATGCATGTAGAAATCGTGTGTGTGTGTGTGTGTGTGTGTGTGTGTGTGTGTGTGTATGTTATGGGTCGATATACGTTAAGTCTGACGGCCGGATACCACCAAGAACACACATGTGGCACCACCGCACATATGTTCTCAGGAAATCACGTGACCTACAGCAATTTATAATAAACCTAATTAAATGTATCACTCGTAGATTATTAACTCATTAAAAGTTGTAATCTTAAAAATCATAACTTCCGCGTTACCAGAAAATTATAGTTTTATTGCCATCAAATTTATAAATATTTCTGGCCATATGCAATTACGAGGGGAGAGGAGGCAGAGTGGCGGAGTAATTTGTCATCTGTGAGACTACCAGAACAGCTAATGGTGAGGTGTGAGACAAACAGTTGATCCAGCACAGGTGATCCGCCCGTGGAGTCTGGTTCGTGCAGGGCCACGTCGGCCAGTGACTGAGACTTGTGGTTGTCGACCAGTGACTGAGTCTTGTGGATGTCAACCAGTAACTGAGTCTTGTGGATGTCGACCAGTAACTGAGTCTTGTGGATGTCAACCAGTAACTGAGTCTTGTGGATGTCGACCAGTAACTGAGTCTTGTGGTTGTCGACCAGTAACTGAGTTTTGTGGATGTCAACCAGTAACTGAGTCTTGTGGATGTCGACCAGTAACTGAGTCTTGTGGATGTCGACCAGTAACTGAGTCTTGTGGCTGTCAACCAGTAACTGAGTCTTGTGGATGTCGACCAGTAACTGAGTCTTGTGGATGTCAACCAGTAACTGAGTCTTGTGGATGTCGACCAGTAACTGAGTTTTGTGGATGTCGACCAGTGACTGAGTCTTGTGGATGTCGACCAGTGACTGAGTCTTGTGGATGTCAACCAGTGACTGAGTCTTGTGGATGTCGACCAGTAACTGAGTCTTGTGGATGTCGACCAGTAACTGAGTCTTGTGGATGTCAACCAGTAACTGAGTCTTGTGGATGTCAACCAGTAACTGAGTCTTGTGGATGTCGACCAGTAACTGAGTCTTGTGGTTGTCGACCAGTAACTGAGTCTTGTGGATGTCAACCAGTAACTGAGTCTTGTGGATGTCAACCAGTAACTGAGTCTTGTGGTTGTCGACCAGTAACTGAGTCTTGTGGATGTCGACCAGTAACTGAGTCTTGTGGATGTCAACCAGTAACTGAGTCTTGTGGTTGTCGACCAGTAACTGAGTCTTGTGGTTGTCGACCAGTAACTGAGTTTTGTGGATGTCGACCAGTGACTGAGTCTTGTGGTTGTCGACCAGTGACTGAGTCTTGTGGATGTCAACCAGTAACTGAGTCTTGTGGATGTCAGCCAGTGACTGAGTCTTGTGGCTGTCAATCAGTGACTGAGTCTTGTGGCTGTCGACCAGTGACTGAGTCTTGTGGATGTCAACCAGTGACTGAGTCTTGTGGCTGTCAATCAGTGACTGAGTCTTGTGGCTGTCGACCAGTGACTGAGTCTTGTGGATGTCGACCAGTAACTGAGTCTTGTGGATGTCAACCAGTGACTGAGTCTTGTGGTTGTCGACCAGTGACTGAGTCTTGTGGATGTCAACCAGTAACTGAGTCTTGTGGATATCGACCAGTGACTGAGTCTTGTGGCTGTCAATCAGTGACTGAGTCTTGTGGCTGTCGACCAGTGACTGAGTCTTGTGGATGTCAACCAGTGACTGAGTCTTGTGGCTGTCAATCAGTGACTGAGTCTTGTGGCTGTCGACCAGTGACTGAGTCTTGTGGATGTCAACCAGTGACTGAGTCTTGTGGCTGTCAATCAGTGACTGAGTCTTGTGGCTGTCGACCAGTGACTGAGTCTTGTGGCTGTCAATCAGTGACTGAGTCTTGTGGCTGTCAATCAGTGACTGAGTCTTGTGGATGTCAACCAGTGACTGAGTCTTGTGGCTGTCAATCAGTGACTGAGTCTTGTGGCTGTCGACCAGTGACTGAGTCTTGTGGATGACAACCAGTGACTGAGTCTTGTGGCTGTCAATCAGTGACTGAGTCTTGTGGCTGTCGACCAGTGACTGAGTCTTGTGGATGTCGACCAGTAACTGAGTCTTGTGGATGTCAACCAGTGACTGAGTCTTGTGGTTGTCGACCAGTGACTGAGTCTTGTGGATGTCAACCAGTAACTGAGTCTTGTGGATATCGACCAGTGACTGAGTCTTCTGGCTGTCAATCAGTGACTGAGTCTTGTGGCTGTCGACCAGTGACTGAGTCTTGTGGATGTCAACCAGTGACTGAGTCTTGTGGATGTCAATCAGTGACTGAGTCTTGTGGCTGTCGACCAGTGACTGAGTCTTGTGGCTGTCGACCAGTGACTGAGTCTTGTGGATGTCAACCAGTGACTGAGTCTTGTGGCTGTCAATCAGTGACTGAGTCTTGTGGCTGTCGACCAGTGACTGAGTCTTGTGGCTGTCAATCAGTGACTGAGTCTTGTGGCTGTCGACCAGTGACTGAGTCTTGTGGCTGTCGACCAGTGACTGAGTCTTGTGGATGTCAACCAGTGACTGAGTCTTGTGGCTGTCAATCAGTGACTGAGTCTTGTGGCTGTCGACCAGTGACTGAGTCTTCTGGCTGTCAATCAGTGACTGAGTCTTGTGGATGTCGACCAGTGACTGAGTCTTGTGGATATCGACCAGTAACTGAGTCTTGTGGCTGTCGACCAGTGACTGAGTCTTGTGGCTGTCAATCAGTGACTGAGTCTTGTGGCTGTCGACCAGTGACTGAGTCTTGTGGCTGTCAATCAGTGACTGAGTCTTGTGGCTGTCGACCAGTGACTGAGTCTTGTGGCTGTCAATCAGTGACTGAGTCTTGTGGCTGTCAATCAGTGACTGAGTCTTGTGGCTGTCGACCAGTGACTGAGTCTTGTGGCTGTCAATCAGTGACTGAGTCTTGTGGCTGTCGACCAGTGACTGAGTCTTGTGGCTGTCAATCAGTGACTGAGTCTTATGGCTGTCGACCAGTGACTGAGTCTTGTGGCTGTCAATCAGTGACTGAGTCTTGTGGCTGTCGACCAGTGACTGAGTCTTGTGGCTGTCAATCAGTGACTGAGTCTTGTGGCTGTCGACCAGTAACTGAGTCTTATCGCTGTCGACCAGTAACTGAGTCTTGTGGTTGTCGACCAGTGACTGAGTCTTGTGGATGTCGACCAGTGACTGAGTCTTGTGGCTGTCGACCAGTAACTGAGTCTTGTGGATGTCGACCAGTAACTGAGTCTTGTGGTTGTTGACCAGTGACTGAGTCTTGTGGCTGTCGACCAGTAACTGAGTCTTGTGGATGTCGGCCAGCAACTGAGATCTTGTGGTTGTTGACCAGTGACTGAGTCTTGTGGCTGTCGACCAGTGACTGAGTCTTGTGGTTGTTGACCAGTGACTGAGTCTTGTGGCTGTCGACCAGTGACTGAGTCTTGTGGTTGTCGACCAGTGACTGAGTCTTGTGGCTGTCGACCAGTGACTGAGTCTTGTGGTTGTTGACCAGTGACTGAGTCTTGTGGCTGTCGACCAGTGACTGAGTCTTGTGGTTGTCGACCAGTAACTGAGTCTTGTGGATGTCAACCAGTAACTGAGTCTTGTGGATGTCGACCAGTAACTGAGTCTTGTGGATGTCAACCAGTAACTGAGTCTTGTGGTTGTCGACCAGTAACTGAGTCTTGTGGTTGTCGACCAGTAACTGAGTTTTGTGGATGTCGACCAGTGACTGAGTCTTGTGGTTGTCGACCAGTGACTGAGTCTTGTGGATGTCAACCAGTAACTGAGTCTTGTGGATGTCAGCCAGTGACTGAGTCTTGTGGCTGTCAATCAGTGACTGAGTCTTGTGGCTGTCGACCAGTGACTGAGTCTTGTGGATGTCAACCAGTGACTGAGTCTTGTGGCTGTCAATCAGTGACTGAGTCTTGTGGCTGTCGACCAGTGACTGAGTCTTGTGGATGTCGACCAGTAACTGAGTCTTGTGGATGTCAACCAGTGACTGAGTCTTGTGGTTGTCGACCAGTGACTGAGTCTTGTGGATGTCAACCAGTAACTGAGTCTTGTGGATATCGACCAGTGACTGAGTCTTGTGGCTGTCAATCAGTGACTGAGTCTTGTGGCTGTCGACCAGTGACTGAGTCTTGTGGATGTCAACCAGTGACTGAGTCTTGTGGCTGTCAATCAGTGACTGAGTCTTGTGGCTGTCGACCAGTGACTGAGTCTTGTGGATGTCAACCAGTGACTGAGTCTTGTGGCTGTCAATCAGTGACTGAGTCTTGTGGCTGTCGACCAGTGACTGAGTCTTGTGGCTGTCAATCAGTGACTGAGTCTTGTGGCTGTCAATCAGTGACTGAGTCTTGTGGATGTCAACCAGTGACTGAGTCTTGTGGCTGTCAATCAGTGACTGAGTCTTGTGGCTGTCGACCAGTGACTGAGTCTTGTGGATGACAACCAGTGACTGAGTCTTGTGGCTGTCAATCAGTGACTGAGTCTTGTGGCTGTCGACCAGTGACTGAGTCTTGTGGATGTCGACCAGTAACTGAGTCTTGTGGATGTCAACCAGTGACTGAGTCTTGTGGTTGTCGACCAGTGACTGAGTCTTGTGGATGTCAACCAGTAACTGAGTCTTGTGGATATCGACCAGTGACTGAGTCTTCTGGCTGTCAATCAGTGACTGAGTCTTGTGGCTGTCGACCAGTGACTGAGTCTTGTGGATGTCAACCAGTGACTGAGTCTTGTGGATGTCAATCAGTGACTGAGTCTTGTGGCTGTCGACCAGTGACTGAGTCTTGTGGCTGTCGACCAGTGACTGAGTCTTGTGGATGTCAACCAGTGACTGAGTCTTGTGGCTGTCAATCAGTGACTGAGTCTTGTGGCTGTCGACCAGTGACTGAGTCTTGTGGCTGTCAATCAGTGACTGAGTCTTGTGGCTGTCGACCAGTGACTGAGTCTTGTGGCTGTCGACCAGTGACTGAGTCTTGTGGATGTCAACCAGTGACTGAGTCTTGTGGCTGTCAATCAGTGACTGAGTCTTGTGGCTGTCGACCAGTGACTGAGTCTTCTGGCTGTCAATCAGTGACTGAGTCTTGTGGATGTCGACCAGTGACTGAGTCTTGTGGATATCGACCAGTAACTGAGTCTTGTGGCTGTCGACCAGTGACTGAGTCTTGTGGCTGTCAATCAGTGACTGAGTCTTGTGGCTGTCGACCAGTGACTGAGTCTTGTGGCTGTCAATCAGTGACTGAGTCTTGTGGCTGTCGACCAGTGACTGAGTCTTGTGGCTGTCAATCAGTGACTGAGTCTTGTGGCTGTCAATCAGTGACTGAGTCTTGTGGCTGTCGACCAGTGACTGAGTCTTGTGGCTGTCAATCAGTGACTGAGTCTTGTGGCTGTCGACCAGTGACTGAGTCTTGTGGCTGTCAATCAGTGACTGAGTCTTATGGCTGTCGACCAGTGACTGAGTCTTGTGGCTGTCAATCAGTGACTGAGTCTTGTGGCTGTCGACCAGTGACTGAGTCTTGTGGCTGTCAATCAGTGACTGAGTCTTGTGGCTGTCGACCAGTAACTGAGTCTTATCGCTGTCGACCAGTAACTGAGTCTTGTGGTTGTCGACCAGTGACTGAGTCTTGTGGATGTCGACCAGTGACTGAGTCTTGTGGCTGTCGACCAGTAACTGAGTCTTGTGGATGTCGACCAGTAACTGAGTCTTGTGGTTGTTGACCAGTGACTGAGTCTTGTGGCTGTCGACCAGTAACTGAGTCTTGTGGATGTCGGCCAGCAACTGAGATCTTGTGGTTGTTGACCAGTGACTGAGTCTTGTGGCTGTCGACCAGTGACTGAGTCTTGTGGTTGTTGACCAGTGACTGAGTCTTGTGGCTGTCGACCAGTGACTGAGTCTTGTGGTTGTCGACCAGTGACTGAGTCTTGTGGCTGTCGACCAGTGACTGAGTCTTGTGGTTGTTGACCAGTGACTGAGTCTTGTGGCTGTCGACCAGTGACTGAGTCTTGTGGTTGTCGACCAGTAACTGAGTCTTGTGGTTTTTGACCAGTGACTGAGTCTTGTGGATATCGACTAGTAACTGAGTCTTGTGGCTGTTGACCAGTGACTGAGTCTTGTGGCTGTCAATCAGTGACTGAATCTTGTGGCTGTCAATCAGTGACTGAATCTTGTGGCTGCCAGTGACTGACTGAGTCTCTGGTGTGAGTAAATTTATGATGATGATAACTTCTCGTGTGGTGATCATGCAGGTGATAGTGACGGAAGGGAATACAGCGAAATAAGAATACGTTTATAAATACAGTTATGCATTATGTACAATTAATTTAGCGTCAGGTGTGTATAATTGGTTCCTTTGGTTAAGGAGAAAAATTAGGGAAATGTTTCTCTTGGATCATTTAGTAGTTTATATTCAATATCAGTATCAATCGCCATGTAAACAAATAAGAAGTTTAAATAACATAATGTGATGAAAATAGACAAGAAGATATCACCTGAAAACACATCTGCACTCAATAAACAAACCTTGAGACACACCTGTACTTAATATACAAACCTTGAGACACACCTGTACTCAATAAACAAACCTTGAGACACACCTGTACTTAATATACAAACCTTGAGACACACCTGTGCTCAATATACAAACCTTGAGACACACCTGTGCTCAATATACAAACCTTGAGACACACCTGTACTCAATAAACAAACCTTCAGACACACCTGTACTTAATATACAAACCTTGAGACACACCTGTACTCAATAAACAAACCTTGAGACACACCTGTGCTCAATAAACAAACCTTGAGACACACCTGTGCTCAATAAACAAACCTTGAGACACACCTGTACTCAATAAACAAGCGTTAACATTCATGAAATCTTTGTTATCAAGACCAATCCAGGTAGCCGAAAGTGCCGACCTTACCTGCTGTATGAGGCCGACCAAAACACTAGTCCATCTGTAATATGTTCGCTGGAGCATTAAGATAAGCTTTTAATCACCTGTTGATCCACTTAACCAGAATACCTAAATAGATGTTCGGCTAAAAGTCCATCAGCGATAATATAACCTATCTGTTTACCTATCTGGATCCAAAGATACTTCTATTACCAACGACTAGAGTAATTCATAGATAGTCTCTCTTATAGCCTCGTTCGCATTCTCTTTGTTTTATATACATATTCTCTTATTCTCTCTTTATCTCTTTACTTCTCTCTTTGGTGTCCTGTGCTTTCTTTTCCAATTATATCACTCATGCACCCATACACATTAATTCAGGTACGGCTGACTTGACACACCTCACTCACATATAAAAATTCTCGTGAACATTACCGCATATAATTAACATACCTTGAACACACCTCACGTTCATGAATAGCTGACACACTTACATATAATTTCACATATAAACACCTAGCACAAATACACACACACACACACGGATATCTAACCTACATACGTGTATTACAATTATTATACTTATGTCCGATTGCCTTTCATGTATCCAACTAGTCATCAACCCACCAACTCGTCATCAACCCACCAACTCGTCATCAATCCACCAACTCATCAATCCACCAACTCATCAATCCACCAACTCATCAATCCACCAACAAACCTTGAGACACACCTGTGCTCAATAAACAAACCTTGAGACACACCTGTGCTCAATAAACAAACCTTGAGACACACCTGTACTCAATAAACAAGCGTTATCAATCTTCCAGCTCGTCATCAATCCACCAACTCATCATCAATCCACCAACTCGTCATCAATCCTCCAACTCGTTATTAATCCACCAACTCATCATCAATCCACCAACTCATCATCAATCCACCAACTCGTCATCAATCCTCCAACTCGTTATTAATCCACCAACTCATCATCAATCCTCCAACTCGTCATCAATCCTCCAACTCGTTATTAATCCACCAACTCATCATCAATCCACCAACTCATCATCAATCCACCAACTCGTCATCAATCCTCCAACTCGTTATTAATCCACCAACTCATCATCAATCCACCAACTCATCATCAATCCACCAACTCGTCATCAATCCTCCAACTCGTTATTAATCCACCAACTCATCATCAATCCACCAACTCGTCATCAATCCACCAACTCATCATCATAGACAAATTAGCTGTGTTGGAGATTATTATGATCAGAATTCAAAAAGTATCTGACAATAAATTATCCAGCAATCTTAGATATGACAATACATACAAGTGACTCACTGAAACACAGGAGATGGATTCACAATGGTGTCACTGTTGATTATTTTTCTACAAACTACAAAGATCAGAAATTATTTGACTGATTCATCGACGCTGCAACACAAAAATAAATTCTCGGAAGTTATGTCTGGTATATGGATCTGGATGTGAGTGAAGGTGTTTAGTTGTATTGGTTTTATTCGAATTTTTCTCCTCCATCTTTGCGTTAGGGTAAATTTAGTACGGTATGGTAGATGACTTCTCACAACACACGTGGACTTAAGTTAAAATTATGAACTTTTATGATATTTTCTTTGGTGTAGTAGTTTAAGAGGGGCGATGGGATACTTTCTGTCATCTCCTGTAGTGAGTATAATAGAATGTTGCAGCCTTTTATAATCCATCTTTGTGTTGCAGCCTAGAAGAGATAGTTGGCACACTCTTTGTATTTGAAGCTCAAATTAGGTGGTCAAATGTATTCTCATATGTCCAGTTTGGAGGAAATCATAATATACAAACATTGGAGAATCTTTGTATGCATAGTAGATAGGTGAAACTATTAAATGCATTCTCACTTTACCAGTTTAGCTGAACATTTAATACTGTCAACAAACCTTTATGACCAAAATGACTGACTAAAGTCAAGCTGAAATTCACCGAGATTTCGTGGAGGCAGGAGTCGCTTACCTCACTATACTCCCCCCGGCCCCATCATAACTAAGTCATATGTTTATGTATGAATATAACAACAATTTTCTCCTTGTGCAAATCCATTCATTAACTTTATCTATCTATGAATACATTAACCATATTCTCCATGTATGAATAAATTACCCAACTTCCTTATGAATGAATACATTACGCATTCGTTTCATGAGGTAAATACAGCAATGGATTTATATATAAATATATATATATATATATATATATATAAATATATATATATATATATATATATATATATATATATATATATATATATATATATATATGCAAGTAAATCACCCTAGGTGCGCGTGATCTGGGTATATGCTGATAACCAGCACATATATATATATATATATATATATATATATATATATATATATATATATATATATAATATATATATATAATAGTCATTTATTCACCATGCTTTTAGACAATAAACACTTCCTCCGCGTATGGAAATATCGACTATCGTAAATTCTTAACAACACGAATCCAGGCAATTCTCACACAGGAGGGAATTGGATTGGAGGGGAAGAGGGAGAAGGTGAGGGATGGAGGGAAAGGGGGGGGGGAGGTGAGAGAGGGAGGGCAGTGGAGACAAGGGGGAGAAAGCGAGAAAGCGAGGGAAAGGAGGAGCCGGGATGGAGGGGAGAGGGAGGGGAGAGGGAGGGATGGAGGGAGGGAAGAGGTATGGGGTGAGGTCTCTTCTAATCTTTTTGTAAGTTTGTGACAACTACAAGGGACTTTAACAGGGGATTTAAACAGGGGTAAGGACTATGGGGTAAAGGCTAAGGGGTTTAAGGGACAAGAATTTTAAGGGCTGTGATGGTGTTGTTTGTAGCGATGTAAGGCCACGAATTATTTAATCAAACACCACAGGTATGAATATTAATCGGAATTAGCGGTCAGGTGAGTGGATGAGACCTTCAAGTGGCCTCGACGGTGGTGCTGATGCTGACTGGTGCTGGCGCTGACTGGTGCAGATGATGGTGCTGATGCTGACTGGTGCAGATGATGGTGCTGATGCTGACTGGTGCTGGTGCTGAGGCTGACTGGTATTGATGATGATGCTGACGCTGACTAGTGCTGACTAGTGCTGAAGATAGTGATTGTGCTGGTGATTGTGATGGTGCTGATGTTGACTGGTGCTCATAATAGTGAATATGATGGTGCTGACGCTAACTGATGCTGATATTAGTAATAGTGATGGTGTTTATGATGGCGCTGATGTTGACTGGTGTGAATGATGGTGCTCACGCGTATTGGACCTGCTGATGGTGCTGAAGTTGAATGGTGCTGATAATGGTATTGGCTCTGACTAGTGCTGATAATAGTAACAGTGATAGAGCTTATGATGGTGCTGATGTTGGCTGATGCTAATGATGGTGATCATGCTGATTGGTGCTGATGGTGGTGCTGACGCGGACTGGTGCTGATGGTGGTGCTGACGCGGACTGGTGCTGATGGTGGTGCTGACGCTGACTGGTGTTGATGGTGGTGCTGACGCTGACTGGTGTTGATGATGGTGCTGACGCGGACTGGTGCTGATGGTGGTGCTGACGCGGACTGGTGCTGATGGTGGTGCTGACGCGGACTGGTGCTGATGGTGGTGCTGACGCTGACTGGTGTTGATGGTGGTGCTGACGCTGACTGGTGTTGATGATGGTGCTGACGTTGACTGGTGCTGATGAGAGTAATGGTGATGGTGATTAAGGTGTTTACGTTGACTGGTGCTGGGTGCTGACGCTGACTAATGTTGATGTTGGTGACGGTAATGGTACTGATGATGGTGCTGACACTGACTGGTGCTGGGTGCTGACGCTGACTGCTGCTGATGGTGGTGCTGACGCTGACTGATGTTGATGTTGGTGACGGTAATGGTACTGATGATGGTGCTGACACTGACTGGTGCTGGGTGCTGACGCTGACTGCTGCTGATGGTGGTGCTGACGCTGAATGGTGCTGGGTGCTGACGCTGACTGCTGCTGATGGTGGTGCTGACGCTGACTGATGTTGATGTTGATGACGGTAATGGTACTGATGATGGTGCTGACACTGACTGGTGCTGGGTGCTGACGCTGACTGCTGCTGATGGTGGTGCTGACGCTGAATGGTGCTGATGATACTGATGCTGACTTATACTGACACTGAGGTGGTGACGCGTACTAAAACTAATGCTGACTCAATGCTGACATCGATGTTCACACTGATGCTAAAACTGAGACTGAAATTGATGCTAAAATTGTTGTTAAAACTCAGGCTGATAGTTAATGCTGACACCACCAGTCACTGCATTGCTACCATTAGTCCAAGTAAATGATATATTGGTGATATTGCACACACACACACACACACACACACACACACACACACACACACACATACACACACACACACACACACACACACACAGAAACCGTTAGCACAACAAATCAAATGGAGCACATATATCACTAATTACTAATTCTGATATATCTCACATAAATCAAAATGTTACAGTTAAGATTTATGTATTAACAATTACTTCAAGAAATCATTCAAGTTAAAAGCCAAATAGATGAATGGAATAATTAATTAGATCGATGGAAACATTTACAAAGAGTTCCACTTCTGTATTTGTCAACACACACAAGTAAAAGGTCAATGATAATACCAGTGACTAACAACAACAATGATCATTAATTTTCTCCCTGCAGCGGGTGTACATATGGCTCCCTATCGGTTGCAGGTCACATGGGCCCTTAGTCCGAATAGACCCTCCCAAACTTCGCTCACCTTAACGTCACAACAACTTGGATTGGGACCCATCAAAATCGGAGTCTATTAGAGCTGGGGCCTATCAAGATTGGAGCCCATTAAGATTGTGACCCATTAGGAGTGGGGTCTATTAAGACAAGATTCCATAAAGACTAGGTGTCTATTATAATCGAGACGCATTAAGACTGAAACACATTAAGTTTGGAACCCATTAGGAATGACCACATTAAGATTGGACCCCGCTGGCACTGGGGGTTTATTAAGATTGGGGCCCGTTAAGACAGCACCAGGAAGCTGACTCAGGGAACAAAAGACAAATTGACAAAAAACATAAAACAAAGAGAGGAATCTATGGTTCTATATTTTCAATGTGACTTGAGAAGCTGCCGCAAGACTAAATAAATAATGTAGAGATAGACAAAGTTCACTTACTAACCATTTTTAGAACCCTTCAAAAAATAATAATGATCTCTAAATATTTAAAAAAATTCAGTGTAGAAGTTCTTGATAAATCGATGTTTTTCCTCTTGTTCGCCTCCTCTCACTATTATTTCAATATATAATGAAAAACATATTAACTGGGAGCGACTATTCACAGAATATTATATAAAGAACCAACACTTATCATCATCCATAAACGTTTCAGAACATAATTGACTGAGGAGTTATTGACTTTTGTTTATTTACATCTTGTATTGCTATTGGTGCTCTCACGCTGCCGGTAATACTTCTGAGGATATAAAAAAGAAAAGATTTTTACATCCAAAGCTTTTATCACTATTTCAAAGTTGGGACACACGCTGTTTGCTTGGGCATTAATATTATTACTGCATTTTATCCCAAATGAAATTACATGAAAATAAGAAATTTGGTTGTAATTAATGTTATCAAAATCTCATCAAAGCAATTAAAAAGTTGAAGATAAAAATTCAGCAGTAATTTACAACATGCTTCCTGCTAACAGCTGTGTTTTATAATTTCACCAAACTTTTACTGTCAACAAAAACATTGGTCTTAAACCTGTCTCAGCACAACAACAGAAGAGAGCCCTGAAACGTGAGGTTTTGTTGCAAACATCATAGTAGTAATACATAAACATTTACTCTCATTTATATATATATATATATATATATATATATATATATATATATAACCCGAGAGGAGGAACGCCAGGGCCACCCCCCCCCCCCCCCCCCCCCTTCCTATAGTGTTAGTGAAGGAGCCAACATTCTCTGAACTGGTTGGACCATCATCACTTGGGCCGTCATGCACATCGCCAACAATCATCATAACTCATAGAAACACGCGTTAAAGGTAGATATTCTTTGAGATACAAAGAACCTGACCTGCGTGTTACTAACAAACTCACGTCCCCGAATAAAATTAATACTTGCGTAGTAATTCCCGGGGGAAAAATGTAAACATGATGAGTGGCGAGTGCAAGAAAGGTCATGCCGTGGGTAAATAACAGCGTGAATTACGACCTTATAGCGCGCAGGGTCAAGTGCCTGAGCTCATGGAACCGATTCACGGCAGTTTCGAAGCGGAGTCGAAACTCTACCAGCGAGGAGTGAGAGGGGTTGTTTCAAGGGGTTCATTCGCCTGGTTCAAGGTTCACCACTGCTAATGAATTGCAGCGCTTTCCATATAAATATATATATATATATATATATATATATATATATGCTGATAACCACCAGGAAAGAAGAAAACACGAAGTTCCCAAGCGCTTTCGTGTAATTCACATCTTCAGGGGTGAGTACTCACCCCTGAAGATGTGAATTACACGAAAGCGCTTGGGAACTTCGTGTTTTCTTCTTTCCTGGTGGTTATCAGCATATACCTAGATCACGCGCACCTACAGTGATTTACTTGCATATATATATATATGTGGATAATTACCGATTATCGATTAATTCTGTGAATTTCTCTTATTAGAAAACATCTGACTAGCCAAGGACGGTCATGTAGATCACAAAAAAAGCCCGATACGAATGAATAACTTCATACAAAGAACCTAACCTAACATTACCTAATCTGAAACTGAAAGATGGTCCTATAGGCATGAGTGCCTGATAGGGGCAGGGCGGATACAACACACTGTATACTAATCCTTCGGTACACAAGGAGGCAGCATGGCCGTTACTCCTCTCGACCTCCCTAACTTCCCAAGTTGTAAACTTAGCTACCCTACTTAGATATAATTTCCTTATCTTATCATTGTAATCGACGTCTTAAACTAAACAGCAAACTTTTACCATATACTGTACAAATATATTTTCAATAAGTTATTGCAATAAAAACAAAATTTTTCCCTGTTTGGTAAACCAACACTTACTTTTAAAGTTTAATTGTCGATTATCCTTATTTAACGTAATATATATATATATATATATATATATATATATATATATATATATATATATATATATATATTATATATATATATATATATATATATATATATATATATATATATATATATATATATATATATATGAAAGGGCAGTAAGGTGGAAATGTGTTGTGTGTCAGTCCCGTGTTGTCGGGAATGATTACTAACATTTGCGGTCACAACAGATGTTTGGCAGGTGAGATACACTGGTGCTAATTAACCAGGTGTCTGCCCTATGCTAATACACACCCACAGTGTGATATTCAACACGCACATGTACCGGCAGAACATGTGTAAATTCATGCACTTAAACACACAGTAATACACTTGAACACACATGCGGTAAAGGAGATATATATATATATATATATATATATATATATATATATATATATATATATATATATACCAATCATGAGAAACAGTAACAAGGAACCACAACCAGACAGCCAATCATCTAATTATTCGCCCTTAACATAATCTTCGTGTTACCTGGTGTGAATATACTTGAAAAACACTAGTCCGCTAATTTCTAATCTCCGAAAAGTGAATATGTAAACACTACATTAAAATTAATTGATTTTTAATTATTGGAACTTACTCGTAGAAATAACTGTACTTTTTTAACTAGCAGAAATAAAATATTTTTAAATATTTAAATATTTAACTTTTTTTTAGGGTGGGGAACTCCTGTAAAGCGAGTGCTTTCATTATCTGTAAATTATTCATTTACCCATTGTCTATTATATTGTATAATGGTTACCGGATGTTATGCGTTCTTTGAGAAAAATTTGTTTGGTGACCTTAGCACACTCAACAAATACGTGGGAAGCAATACAGCAAACGCCTGTTCTCTAAAGGAATCTGGCCACAGTTGAGAAACAAATTTCTGTACTGTACACCTCAGATCTTCCCCCTTTGTCACTCACACTTAGTATACCCACTCTTAGCCATGGCCAGGCCCTCGTAACATACGGTGCTTCTATTAATAATAATAATAATAACAATAATAATAATAATAATGATAATAATAATAAAGAGATCGTGAGTAGCAATGATCAATGAAATTTTCGGACATTTATGTAAATAATAAAATACAAAATATGCAAAAGTCACCACAAGGAAATTAAACAAATACCGATAATGAATGAAAACAACAACACGATAAGAAATAAATATATAAATAAAAACAGTTAATTCCCACCTTCCTTTTGTCTTAAATGAACTTTAATTATCCCTCAGAAACTAAAACGGGTCCCTTCGCTACCATGGCTCAGGTAGGTACAAGGACCTACACCAACACCAAACAAAGACAACATAAAAACAATAGCAGGACTAATGGCACAATATATCAATCTACTCACTTGTATCCTGGACGAGAGGGATACACTTCCTTATACATCACCACACCGCACTTAACACTGTCGATCCTCAGGTAAGTTGTATAGACGCGTTCACTTGATTATGTGATCTGGTGAGTACTGTCAGTTCAAGTTTATTTCTAGCGAGTTTTCGGCGGTGTCTCCATCTTCACAAACAAGAAACTAAAGTAACTTTATGATTTAGGTTCTTTTGATTTGTTTTTTATTTTCGTTACATAAGTTTAAGGTATTATTTATTTGATTGTTAATATTAATTTGAATACTCTTTACAAACGATTCAGTACTTTTGTGACCAAGCAGGGAAACGTTGTCAGATCGTATCACATTTTGCGAGCTTCGTTGTAGTCGTAACCCACCACTAGATGTCTGTTAGAATATCACCCTCGTTATGTAAAACAGTTACATATATAATATATTGGGGATTTAAGTGCACCAATCTTGAAAATCAAGAGGTTAAGCAATTATCTGGGGTGATTTAAGTTACAGTACTCAAGGGGTTAAGTCACACTACTCAAGAGATAAAGTCATCGTACTTAAGGATTGGAGTCATTGTACTCAAGGGGTTAAATCACATCACAGTACTCAAAAAATTAAGTCACAGTATTCAAAGGGTTGCGTCACAGTACTCAAGGGTTTAAGTAACAGTACTTAAGGGGCATAATGGCTACTGTGTGTGTGTGTGTGTGTGAAAGTGGGTTTCAGAGGCATGGCTGCCCGTTAGGGGCAGGGAGGATGCAGCACACTGTAGACTAAGCCTTCGGTACACAAGGAGGCAGCAGTACCTGCTCTCGACCGCCTTCATTTCCCAAAGTTGTAAGATTAGGAACCCATTAACAGCTGGGTGAACTGGGAGTGCCTAGGAATCGAACTACCGAATCCCTGGAACAAGAGGCGAGCCCTGTACCCACTCGACCCCCGCACTCTGTGGGTCTATGTGTAGCGACCTAAAATCATAAGCTGAAAATTGTATTTCTCACTTAATGATCTACAAACATACCTATCCTATAATACTTCATGTATAATTACGGGACCTCTAATACTTCACCACTGTATAATGAACTACAATCATACATGACCTATCATACTTCACCACTATATAATGAACTACAATCATACATGACCTATAATACTTCACCACTGTATAATGAACTACAATCATACATGACCTATAATACTTCACCACTATATAATGAACTACAATCATACATGACCTATAATACTTCACCACTATATAATGAACTACAATCATACATGACCTATAATACTTCACCACTATATAATGAACTACAATCATACGTGACCTATAATACTTCACCAATATATAATGAACTACAATCATACGTGACCTATAATACTTCACCCTTGTATAATGAGCTACAGCACTTCTACCACCACGAATACTGTACTACCTCATTATACAGACCCATCCTTCCCTTCCTCCTCCTCCTCCCCTCCCTCTCTCCCCACACGACCACCATCATTAACTAACCCGGAACAAGTGTATTTCCCAGGAAGGACTAAAACATCATGTGGACCTCCATTAATCTCCCAGTCAAAAGCTCTAACGGTACATCATTCTTTCTCTAGTCCACCGTATAGTTCTGAGTCAAAGCTTATATAAAATAGTTTGGATCTATTTATTCAAAGTAATTATTTCTCATCTTTTTTGTTTCGTTATCCTCATAAATTGGTCAATATGAAACTGGGTTAATGTTGTCATAAATTATTCCTCCCCAGACAGCGATTAAAGGCAATTATTTACCTTTAAATGCCGAATTTATCTTTCTCTTACCCCGAAGTGTAACAGACATACGAAGTCAAAATATTCATCACAAAAAAAAAAAAAAAAAAAAAAAATAGCCGATATTTCTTCCGTTGTTCGTTAATATCAAATTATCATTGAATGGTAACTGTAAGCCGAAGATGACAACAGGTCTATAACTCACAAGTACAAGTTTTAATAAAGGTACAGTGTTATTGTTAAACTGTAATGTATAATATTCTGCCGTCTAGTATATGACATAAACTAAGCCCAGGTATTGATTATTCTCAGGTAAGATGTCAGGTATACCCAGGCTATAGCATCAGGTGTATCCCAGACATCAATTGTAACCAGGTAACATCAGTGATACGCAGATAAGACCAATTATACACAGACTGACATATATTACACTCAGACAATAATGATACAAAGAATCGATTATACTCGGCAAACATCAATTATACTTTAAACACCCCCAAATGAGGCCTCAATTATACCAAGGTAAAGCATAAGATACACCCAGATAAAAGTCCATTTATATCCAGATAAGTCTAAATAAATTACGCTTAGCTAATATCAATCAATTATACTTAATTACACATCAATTATACCCAGCTAGAAATTATACCGAAACAAAAATCATGCACAATCATCAATTATATCATGGTGTAAACTATTCAAATAAAGAAAATATCCTTAACTGATAAAGTAGCATTTGATCAACACGACCATGCACGGGCAGCTCTCCCCTTCACACCTGTTCAAATACCTAACACCAACAACAATCATTAACATCAAATCTAACAGCGAGTATTGTGGCAGAACCAAACATAAACTCTATTAAGTACAAGGCAGACCAACACTGGCGAAGGATTCAAGTGCTTATTGATAGTTTTGGGAACCGTCGCCACCAGCTAGTAGAACATACATACATACATACATACATACATACATACATACTCCATCAAGTATAATAGTGTATACGAGTCATTATACACACCACTTATGTTTACATGTATAAAAGAGAAGACACACAAACATAACTCTCCCCTCCGTCTCTTCCTACCCTCCCCCCCACTCCTCCTCCTCCCTCCTCTTCCCCTCTCCTTTCCCTCCTCCACCCCTTCCCCCTCCCCCTCCTCTGCCCCCTCCCCTCTTCCTACTCCTCACACTTTTCACTTATACCAAATTATAACGAACGTAGGACATAAAGCAAGATGGACAATAAGCGCAGGAAGAATGTAAACAAAAAGACAACATAAAAACATACAACTAAGGATTAAACGTAAAGAAGAATTGACGCAAGAAAAAAGAAAACGAAAAGAAATATACAAATTCCTCCTGAGCTTTGTCGCCGCCCGAGACGCTGTTTTATCGTGTTTTAATACCGAGAAAATAAAACAAGAATGAAGATAATGTAGGATATAATCACTTCTTAAGAAAAACACACACACACACACACACACACACACACACACACACACACACAAACACAAACACACACACACACACGACAATAAAGTAATCATGCTTAAGCTACATTCATTAACTGAGGTGTACTGATAATAACAAAAAAACTCAGAATTGAAGAACCGGATTAATTTTTACGTCAATATGAGAATTAGAGTGAGAGAGGAAATAGTTATGATAAACGTGTCTTATTACTGTGTTCTGAGACTAAGATGGTGAGGGGTGAGGGGTGAGGGGGGGAGGGGATGGAGGTGAGGTGAGGGGATGAAGGTGAGGGGAGGAGATGAGGGGAGGGGAGGAGGGGAGGGGATGGAGGTGAGGGGATGGAGGTGAGGGGTGAGGGGTGAGGGGGGGAGGGGATGGAGGTGAGGGGAGGGGATGGAGGTGAGGGGAGGGGAGGAGGGGATGGAGGTGAGGGTGAGGGGAGGAGGGGAGGGGAGGGGATGGAGGTGAGGGGAGGAGGGGAGGGGATGGAGGTGAGGGGAGGAGGGGAGGGGAGGGGATGGAGGTGAGGGGAGGAGGGGAGGGGATGGAGGTGAGGGGAGGGGATGGAGGTGAGGGTGAGGGGATTGAGGAGAGGGGATGGAGGTGAGGGTGAGGGGATTGAGGAGAGGGGATGGAGGTGAGGGGAGGGGATGGAGGTGAGGGTGAGGGGATTGAGGTGAGGGTGTGGGGATTGAAGAGAGGGGATGGAGGTGAGGGGAGGGGATGGAGGTGAGGGTGAGGGGATTGAGGAGAGGGGATGGAGGTGAGGGGAGGGGATGGAGGTGAGGGTGAGGGGATTGAGGGGAGGGGATGGAGGTGAGGGGATGGAGGTGAGGGGGAGGAAGAAGGGGTGAGGTGAAGGAGGTGAGGGGAGTGAGGGGGACGAAGAAGGGGTGAGGTGAATGAGGTGAGGGGAGTGAGGGGGGAAATGTGCGGGGGTGAAGGGGGAAGAGTGAGGGGTGATAGAGAGGGGAAGTGGGTGATCATGTTTAAGGTATATTCCTTAAGAGATTTTTGACACAATCAAAACATTGCACCCGTGACAACCACACTAGGATGGAAGGCAATTAATATAAAACCCCATGATTACCTCACCAACAAAAAAACTAGCATTAACAAACACAAAAAAATAGTAGAAGGTAACAATGGAACAATCATGTTAAACGAGTATTTGTCTTCTGATATGACGGATATAAAAAAAAAACTAAGAATTTCCGATAATATTTCCCACAAGGTTTAGGTCTGTGTCAGAAAGGTGTCGGTGAGTTGTGGGTGTCGATTCCCAGCCGCGAGTCGACCCAAGTATTGTGGGAGCGTCGATATGGTCATGAAGCGCCCGTTTATACTAATGCACGACCTTAATCTTCGGCATTTGTCGAAAGCAAAATGGTCAGGTTCTGGATCTTGGTTCATTTATCATTCGTACCTCGCAGTTGATATGTAATTGGTATAGGAATTAAAAGTCAAAGATACTGGTTAAATCTCTAATTAGCTTGCGGCTTAAGCAGTTCGTATGATATATGCTAGTTTCTCGTGCTCTATATTATGTGGATTAGGGGGAGGTGAAGAGGAAGTATGAACCACAAGGCTGGAGAGGTGGAAGTACTGTGTGTTAGAGTTATGATCTAGGGCTCTGTTGTAGAGGTGGGCTTATCATTATCTACCCCCGACAGAACGCATTATTCTGGTTACCCTCGGTCGGCCTCAGACTGCAATATTTTTTCTGTTTTGGCGTCGGTGAACTGCTGGTTAGTGGAGGGTTATGACTCACACACACACACACACACACACACACACACACACACACACACACACACTGGCACATACATAGCAATTCACGTACACAGATAATTGTTCACATATTCACCACACACACACACACACACACACACACACACACACACACACAGGCACGTACATAGCAACTCACGTACACAGATAAATGCTCATATATTCACCACACACACACACGCACACGCACACGCACACACACACACACACACGCACGCACACACACACACACACACACACACGCACACGCACACGCACACACAGGCACGTACATAGCAACTCACGTACACAGATAATTGCTCTTATATTCACCACACACACACATCTAGACTCAGAGAAACATACACAATACATAAATCAACACAAATAGGAACACTACCTCAATAATTTCCACTATAAAAACCGGAAATTTTATGTACAAAGAAAAATATTTGTCTAAATGCTGGGGTGACGGGATGAGGTCGTGTCCATTATTTATGTACGGTGTTATCCATTATTGTCTTATTCTATATGTTAAGACTTCTGAAAAACGTCTGGGTGTGATCCAGTCAGGTAACCTTACAGCTCCACTCAAACAATTCCCTTTACCTCTGTAGCGACACATGTATGTAAAGGTTTATATATGCATTATATTTTCTGGAAACATGATCTTGGTGTCTAAATTAAGGTTTTTGACTCATGGAAAATCGTTTGACGGCATCGCTTTTGTGATCAGAGGTCATTTAAATCTCATAAAACTAAGATGGCCGCCAAACTCACCATGAAATAGGAATCGTAACATAATTTCGCTGGTTTTCCTCATATAATATTGATAATGTTCTCTTTTTGTTGCTTGTTTGCCACAGTGTTTTTATTTTCTGAAAAGTCTCCCCCAGTCCTATATAATTTCGTGACAAAAGAGGCCATGAAAGAGGAAATTAGAAACGATGTCCTGAATGCTATTGTAAAGCGCAAGGAGAAATACCTGGCCTTTCACCGAGATAGAATCATGGAGAAAGTATCGAAGTTGTGTGACACCATCCACAGAACAAACCTCAAGATTATGAAGAAAATCAGAAATAAGCCACAGAAGACAACCAAAAAGGCGATGAGAGAAATGAATATGACAGAGAAGTTAGTTGAAATTGCCCGCGACCGAGGCCTCTCCACCAACGATGTTCTGAAATTTGATATTGTGCCTTCTCCTCTCCTCTCCTCTCCTCTCCTCTCCTGTTTGACGAAGTTGGACTCATGAGAATGCCTGTGAAGAGTCAACTCATCATTGAGCTGGAACCTCATCTAAAACACGAACAATATTCCTGTCATCACCAGCCATTAATCAGCCTTCGTTATAGACTTCATGGCAACTGTCCGTAAACAAACATTCACTGGACTTTCAGACTTCTCTAATGTTCTTTCAAAATTCTCATAGATGACTAATGTGTACCAGACTTATGGAAGATGCGATTACGTATTCGACATTTATAGTGGCAACCCCTCTGTGAAAGACAGTGAGAGAATGAAGAAAACTGACGTGACTCCCATCAATCTTGGTTTGGTTGAGCAGTCAGGACCCCTTCCCAAAGACATGGCCATATTCTGGCCTTCTAACAACAATAATTCTTCTCAAAACCGTGACTACATTACTGTGCTCGGCCACTTCGCTCTACATTAGAAGATAAGCAATGGCGGTGTATATATGGGCATCAAAGCGGAAAAATGACGTGCCTCATCTTCAGTCATCAGTCCAGGAAGTTGACCTCGTTACCCCCGTGCAAATCCTTGACTGTCTTCAGGCAGGATATAAAACTTGTTGTGCTTTCAAAAGATACTGATGTGATAGTTGCTCTATTGTATCATGTCGGCCGTCTGTCTGCAACAAGGGTTGAAGCAACTGTGGGCGCAAGCTGGAAAAGGTAACACCGCTTTGTGCCCCTTCATATCCTGCATGCACATCTTGGACTCTGGGTCTTGACCTTTGTACAGTTCTTCCAGCTATACATAGTCTTACAGGGAGCGACATCGCCGGTAAAATCGCTACTAAAAAGATTGCCCTCAAGGCATAAACTGAAAAACTCTTGAGGGGGATCGGTAAATCAGCTACTCTTTTTCTCGTGTTGATTCATAATGCGGGGTAATACTTCGTAAATGCTTTAAAGTCTTGGAGTAATTCTATACCAGTTTCGTAGATCTGCGAGCTGAAATTTTCCACTACTCGAAATCTGCGTCACATCAAATCCTGCCACCAACTAGCCACGGTCTTGTACCTCACATTCAGCGTACCTTTTATAGCGTGTACATCACCATACCATCACCATACACGCTTTGAAAAGTTACCTAGAACCTGGGACAGAAGCTAATCCACTAAATCCTAAAGTATGTGGATTTACGTTTTACGATGGATATTTCATTCCTTCAATATCCGGAAAAATGATTCAGTTGTTTGTGAGTGTGGGAAATGTCATTTTGGTTGCCCACAAAAATTGCTTCGCCATTGTGAGGCAACACCACGATAGCATGAACTGCAGTGTCCTGCACAACGGCGCCCAGTCTGAGTCCTTCCCCATCCAAATGGGGGTAAAATAAGGATGTATACTGGCACCAATTCTTTTCCCTATTTTCTTAGCTACCTTCCTTACTCGTGCCAGTGCCATTTTAGCCGGCGGGATGGACATCCACAACCGGATGAAGGAATTTTTCGACGTAAAACGATTCCAGGCGGAATAAAAGTGTCGGCCACTTCTATCATTGAATTTCAGTATGCAGACGACCTCACCCTCAGAGTTAACATTGAACGCGACCTACAGAAGATCCTGAACACCTATGCAGATTCAAATTATGCATACTTCGGCCTTGATGTGAATGTTACTTATATAACTCAGATTCTCTTTCAGCCGGCCACTGGTTCAGCCACATCTCCACCATCCATCCAGGTTAATGATACTACCCTCTCTAATGTTACCCACTTTCAGTATCTTGGCTCCAACCTGTCCACCACCGCGGTCATCGATGAAGAGATTCAACATCAGATCAGATGTGTGTCTCAAGCCTTGGCAGACTCTGTACCCGTGTCTTCAGCTGTAGGGAGCTGAAATTTTCTACAAAGTTGCACATGCCAGTGGCCCTCCATACCCTACTGTATGGCAGCGAGACATGGGTCACATACAGGATGCACCTCAAGTCCCTTGAAAACTTTCATCAGGGTAGTCTACGTTACATCCTCCGAGTTTGCTGGGAAGACAAGAAAACAAATGCCAGTATTCTCGCTATCACCAACTGTAGGAGCATCGAGGCTACCAGTATCCAAGAACAATTACGTTGGACTTACTTTGTTACCCGCTTGAACGACATTCGACCGAGAAAACAACTACTTGACAGTCACTTAACGAATGGCAAACGTAACCCTAGTGGGCAACGGAAAAGGTATAAGGATACTCTTAAGACAAACGTGAAAAGGTGCCAAATCAACCCCTTCATCAGGGAGTCGATCACTCCCCACCGTAACGCTTGGAGGAGCAACACACGAGAAGGTGGCAATACTTTCGAGTTAGCCTGACTGCATAGCGAGGCAGAGAAGCCCCAGAGCCGGAAAGACGCTGCCGACGCCCCTCCCACACTAGGTGCAGTCCTCCACATGTGCAACATCTGTGGAAGGCGCTGCCGGTCCGAGTGACAACAAAGTAGTAGTAGTAGTAGTAGCAGAGTGTGTGAAAGTGTGAGTATGGGAGATTGTGAGTGTGTGTGTGAGAGTGTCAGTGTGTCAGTGTCAGTGTATGAGTGCGAGTGTGTGATTGTGTGTGAGCATGGGTGAGTGTAAGAATATGTAGTTCAGAGCTGAAGACTCCTGAGGAAGATAAGTGTTATCTAAGTTGTTTTGATGAATGTGAGGTTGTGTTGATTCCTTACGAGAGAGAGAGAGAGAGAGAGAGAGAGAGAGAGAGAGAGAGAGAGAGAGAGAGAGAGAGAGAGAGAGAGAGAGAGTTCCTCTCCTCCGTTGTTCACCTTTTCGCTTTCATTCTTATTATCCTAATCTTGTTCCTTCCCTTTTCAGATCTTCCCTCCTCCCACTCTTCTTTCCCATTCCTCCGCTCCTTCTCTCCCTTCACCCTATTTCATTCCTCCTACAATTCCCCCCCCCCCTCCACACCCTCCATCTCCATTCCCATTGCTTCTCCTTTAACTGTCCCGCTTACTTTTTCTCTTTTGTCCACATTCCTTAGCTTCTTTCGCCTCCTACCCTTACTTTGTCCTCCCCTCCTACCCCTACTCTCTCTCCACCACCACCACCACCTCCCCCTTACTATCTCCCCACCACCACCTCCCTTACTCTCTCTCCCTACCACTACCACCTCCCCCTTACTCTCCCCCCACCACCACCTCCCTTACTCTCTCTCCCCACCACCACCACCTCCCCCTTACTCTCTCCCTACCACCACCACCACAGCTTACTCTCTCCCCACCACCACCACCACAGCTTACTCTCTCCCCACCACCAACCACCTACTGCCTCCCCACCACCAACCACTTACTGTCTCCCCACCACCACCACCTCCCCCTTACTCTCTCCCCACCACCACCACCACAGCTTACTCTCTCCCCACCACCAACCACCTACTGCCTCCCCACCACCAACCACCTACTGTCTCCCCACCACCACCACCTCCCCCTTACTCTCTCCCCACCACCACCTCCCTTGCTCTCTCCCCACCACCAACCACCTACTGTCTCCCCACCACCACAGCTTACTCTCCCCCCCCCCCCACCACCTCCTCCCCTCCCATACACGTCACCGTGTCATGTGAATATTAGCGTATAAAAAAACAACATCTCGGTTGTGTTATGAAACTTCCGCGTAACATGCAAAGGATGACTCATCTTAGTCTGTGTCGTTGATGAATATATGATGACATCCCCAAAGCGTCAGTGACATCGTCCGCGAGGTGAGAAAGAGGGGAACAGGTGAGGAACGGAAGGAAAGTGATGAGGCAACACAGTGCTCGACCACATACTTGAGTCAGTATGGGCGTTTTTCGGTCACTACCTGAATCCACGGCCAATATTCCTCTCTCTCTCTCTCTCTCTCTCTGTTTGTCTGTCTGTGTGTTTCTTTCTGTCTTTCTCCTTTCATCTGTCTTATCATTATTATTATTATTATGTCTATCATCATTCATCATTATCATCACCATTACGTTATCATTATCGTAAGTATTAATCATCATGACTCTCATAGCCACCAATGGACCGATTCATTGTGCTTAGGGAGGTTTGCATGGTACGCAGGGACCAAGTCTCATATTCAAGGGGTTAAATCATCGTATCAAAGGGGTTAAGTTATCTTTTCAAAGGGTTAATCCATTGTACTCAATGGGTTAACACCTTGAATATAATGACTTAACTCTTTGAAGACGATGACAATATCCTCAGTACGATAAATTAACCCATTAGTATGGTGACTTCACCTATTAAGTATGATGATTTAACTCCTTGGGTTAAATGCCTATCAACGTACTCACGATCTTGTCATCGTACTCCAAGGTCATTGATATCTAGCTGAGAAATTAGAGGTATTGGCATTTTTTACCCTATTAACGGCCTTAATTATCATCTACTCCGTTAGCATTATCATCATTATGACATCTCTCATCATCTCCATAATCACCTTCACTATCATCATCATCATTTACCCGGGTAGCTGATGACGTCACACGAAGCATTAGTGCTGAAGCGACGGTCTTGACAAATGGCCTGAAATACTGAACTGTGCTAATATGTTTGTTCTGTATTGCAAACTTGGCTTCCATTCAACAAAACATACGGACCCACTCCAACCAACATAAGTGTTACTTGATGAATAGTGACATTTTATTAATAACTAAAGATGTATATAATCAAGGCATTAGTAATGTTAAAGAGAAGAACATAACGATATATTCAACAACTATCTGGAAGGAAAACATATCAAATTGCTTACATGTACAAATTTATTATTAATCGTAGGACCACCTCCTTAATAACCCAACCCCAAGTATTATTGATAATTAGCTTGAGTACAGGTAGTAAAAATGTCTTTGAGGTGACTAATTGATATTAAAAGAAATTAAAGCGGGTAATTATAAGTCTGTCAAATATTTTATTTTTGTTTTATAAAATTAAGTAACCAATCACACGGGACTATAATGAGCGTTCGTGTCAAGGAGTCGCCCGCAGCTCATAAAGAGACTAGTAGTGTTAGTTAATACCGTACACATCTAGTCGCTTGCTGTGGTTGGTCGTCTGCCATCCATCCGACCTTTGTAAATTTTTCACATCTTCGATATCTTTAAAACTATCAATTCGATTTTGCTGAAACTTAAGAAAAATATTATTTGTATGATTATCTGTCAAAGGTTCATCTGACGTCATCTTAGACCTCTTTCACACGAGCGTTTTTTATGTCGAGCGACTTAGAAATCAATGGAGTTCAGTGGACGTCTGCGTGAAAGGTCCCTTTGGACTCCCTTAATTTGAAGCATCACCCCCAAAACTTTGTACAAATACTTCTTGTGTTGCCTCTTTTCAACCTTGCACTTGTGCTCACTCTGATCATTCTAGATGGTTGTTAAGATTTTGTTGTTTGAGATTATGTTATACGACAAATGATGTTCAGTCAGAGTATTCTTTTTTTCAAGTGTTATTATGAAAAATTAACTTTTCACTAAAAACCTACTGTTAGTTTTCTCTTTCGAAGTATTTCATACTTCATTATTAGTACCGTAGGGTAACATAACTCTGAGAAAAATGATGTAAAATTGTCATTTTTCTCTGGGTGCTATATGACCTTATGTCTAAATAGACACACTTATGTATATATATACATAAAATCACACAGAAAAAAGGGAAACAATGGAACACCTTAACTTTAGTCTTTATTCTAGCTAAGGTGCTCCATTGTTTTCCTTTTTCCTGAGTGATTTTATCAAGATTTATCTTATCCACGTTTCCATTGTGGATCTACGTGACATATTGTGTATATATATATATATAAAGCAAGAACAAAGCAACACTATCAACACCAAGAGCGAAAAACACAATAAAACACAACAGCATAAAAAAAACATCAATTGAATAAACAGCAAAGATATTAACAACTTTATGCAGCCGCTGCCATAGGTCATGAATCACACACACACACACACACACACACACACACACACACACACACACACGGTTCCACTCATTGATTACTATGTAAATCGTGCGATTCACTAGCCATTCTATCATTGCATAAAATATTAACTTCCCAATAACAAATATTTGCGATGTGTGTGTGTGTGTGTGTGTGTGTGTGTGTGTGTGTGTGTGTGTGTGTGTGTGTGTGTGTGTTTAAGGGAGGTACAATAAGTGATCGTAGATTGTAACGTATCATTGACTAATTAAATAATTTACAGTTACATTTCTATTAATATTTATGGGATTGATTCCAGCACCTGTAGGATCTAGTTACCCCACACACCTGTACCTGTAGTTCACACCTGTACCTGCAGTTCACACCTGTATCTGTACGTGTAGCTGGTATTATCTACGTAGATGAAATTTGGATTTATTTTCCCCGTGGTGTTGTCAAGTAAGGGGGATCTAACACCTTCTGGGGGTTAAGGTTGATTCTCTCATGTTTTTCTTTGTTTAGATCCTTTTACCGTCTTTACTGGTGGTCTTATTGTTGGTGTTCGATATCAAAACACACACACACACACACACACACACAAAACACGCGCTCACACACACACACACAACACGCGCTCACACACACACACACACAAACACACACACACACACACACACACACACACACACGACATCACTGGACAAGAGTATAACAATATAACATACACGTAAAATAGTTAACATGTAATTTTACTCATTTAATTACACAGTTGGAGCGGCAGGCTGGCGTACCTCCTCCACCGCTCAGTGACACAGATCATTGTTTTTAGGATTAAAGTTGTCATCGTGTGTGTGTGTGTTAAGTGGTGAGTGTGGCCGGAAATCCTCGCGTGAAAATTATTCTAACATATTAAAATAAACAGCGACTAACTGTCCGCTATGTGTCTGTGTGTTTTAGTTACTGTGTTAGTTTGTCTATTGTTTAATGTTTTTTGGTTTTATCATGAGGGTTTTGGATCGTCATTATCTCAAGCGTGTGTAAGTTAGTTACTGTGTATACATATATCATCTTACAATTTTGCTTTACAATTTCCATATAACCCATTAATTGTTGAGTAAGTAGAATTTAATACTGACTTTTCTTTATAAATTCTATTAAATGAGGAGATAAGTGCGACTATTAATTTTACGCTATATCAAACACACCTTAATGTCATAACCTGAAGTTAAGCGGAAAATTTATTAGGTGGTTCAAGAGCTATTAATTCAATGACATGCAGATGACGTGATTCAGTGTTGACACTCAAGGCAGGCAACCCAAGTCGTGAGTGTCACTACTGCTATGACTCTCCTCACGCCGCCTACTGACTCATACTGCTATGACTCTCCTCACGCCACCTACTGACTCATACTGCTATGACTCTCCTCACGCCGCCTACTGACTCATACTGCTATGACTCTCCTCACGCCGCCTACTGACTCATACTGCTATGACTCTCCTCACGCCGCCTACTGACTCATACTGCTATGACTCTCCTCACGCCGCCTACTGACTCACCTTATTTACTCTGTCTTGCTTAATACTCAATTTAATACATTTCATCTTAGTCTAAATGATGGGAAGAGTAATACGTGATAAATGAAGACACAGTGAATATCTATACGTGTATATTAATGATCTATAATTCAAGCTGGAAATAATAAGTATTGTTTGGTATACTAATGAACATGACGCAGTCGCTGAGCTGTCTTCCTAGCGGTCATTAGCCAGGCTCTGAGATAAGCACCTGAAGCTTACACTGAGAGAATTCTTCAATTTAAACTTATGACAGAACTTTGAGTTACACTAAAGTTGTTCACATTACGATCAAAGCCTCGAGTTACATTCATGCTGTAACCTGATAGACTGTAACAGGTTGGAACAGCTGCAGTAAGTCACATAATAGGTCGTATGTTAAAACAGTGTACGTGTTACTTCTCGTTACAGGTAGAAATGCGAGTTGTGACAGTGAGATTACGTTACGTTACAGGATATGGTACAACACTGTGGTCATGATAACAGGATCATATCACTTTATGGGCTGTAACAGTTAGAATCTCGTTACATAAGGTGCTGTCAACAACATGGCATCAAATAGTGTTACTGCCTATGACAATGGAAAATTGTTGTGTTACATAATGTTATCGTTGGAGTCACTTCACGTTTGGCTTTGTAACAGTGGACTAATGTCACACTGGAAGTTGTAATAGACGATTTATGTTACATTGGGTGGTGCAAATGTGTTCAGGTCACACTAGGGGTATATAATAGAGGGTTGACGTCACACTAGAGGTATATAATAGAGTGGTTGACGTCACACTAGAGGTATATAACAGAGGGTTGACGTCACACTAGGGGCATACAACAGAGGGTTTACGTCACACTAGGGGTATATAACAGAGATTTGACGTCACACTAGAGGTATATAACAGAGTGGTTGACGTCACACTAGAGGTATATAACAGCGGTTGACGTCACACTAGGGGCGTACAACAGAGAGTTTACGTCACACTAGGGGTATATAACAGAGATTTGACGTCACACTAGAGGTATATAACAGAGTGGTTGACGTCACACTAGGGGTATATAACAGAGTGGTTGACGTCACACTAGGGGTATATAACAGAGGGTTGACGTCACACTATAGGTATATAACAGAGTGGTTGACGTCACACTAGAGGTATATAACAGAGGGTTGACGTCACACTAGAGGTTTATAACAGAGGGTTGACGTCATACTAGAGGTATATAACAGAGTGGTTGACGTCACACTAGAGGTATATAACAGAGGGTTGACGTAACACAAGAGGTATATAACAGAGGGTTGACGTCACACTAGGGGCATATAACAGAGGGTTGACGTCACACTAGGGGTATATAAAAGAGGGTTGACGTCACACTACGGGTATATAACAGAGGGTTGACGTCACACTAGGGGTATATAACAGAGGGTTGACGTCACACTAGGGGTATATAACAGAGTGGTTGACGTCACACTAGGGGTATATAACAGAGTGGTTGACATCACACTAGAGGTATATAACAGAGGGTTGACGTCACACTAGGGGTATCTGACAGCTGGTAGACATCACTCTACGGGTTGTTACAGCAGGTCCATGTCACACTAGGCGTTGTAACAGAAACGGGGGAAGGGGAGTTAAGGCACATTACAGGGCGTTATCACCGTGACGGGTCTTGACTACATCCGTAACGTAACCCTGAGCTCGGCCATTGTTATCATAATTCCATTGTTATGTTAATAATGTTTGTGAGGACCGGTGAAAATAACCACCTCAGTAACAGCCTCGACTACCCCCCCCCCCCCCCCTCCTCCCCCGATCACCTGCCTCGTGTGTGTGTGTGGGGAGTAGGGGGTGGGGGGAGTGGGGGGTGGGGGGGTGGGGGTGGGGGGAGTGGGGGGTGGGGGGGTGGGGGGTGGGAGGAGTAGGGGGTGGGGGTGGGGGGAGTGGGGGGGTGGGGGGGAAGGGGGTGTCTATCATTGCAAGAGCTTCTGAAAAATACTTGGAGAGAGAGAGAGAGAGAGAGAGAGAGAGAGCAACATATATCCATCGCTTTACAGAGAACTTAACTGCTAAGGAATGTTGTTAATAATTTATTCTTGATGGGAGACGATAAGATAGAGAAACATAAGCCTCTCACTCCCTCCCTCCATTCTCACCCCCTTCCTCCATTCTCACCCCCTACCTCCACTCTCACCCCCTACCTCCACTCTCACCCCCTCCCTCCATTCTCACTCCCTCCCTCCATTCTCACCCCCTACCTCCACTCTCACCCCCTACCTCCACTCTCACCCCCTCCCTCCATTCTCACTCCCTCCCTCCATTCTCACCCCCTCCCTCCATTCTCACCCCCTTCCTCCACTATCTCTCCCTTCCTCCACCCTCTCTCCCTCCCTCCACTCTCACACCCTCCCTCCATTCTCACTCCCTCCCTCCATTCTCACTCCCTCCCTCCACTCTCACTCCCTCCCTCCACTCTCTCTCCCTTCCTCCACTCTCTCTCCCTACCTCCACTCTCACCCCCTCCCTCTTACTCTCCGCCCTCCACTCTCACCCTCTCCCTCCACTCTCACCCCCTCCCTCCACTCTCACCCCCTACCTCCACTCTCACCCCTACCTCCATTCTCACCCCCTACCTCCACTCTCACCCCTACCTCCATTCTCACCCCCTACCTCCACTCTCACCCCCTCCCTCCACTCTCACCCCCTCCACTCTCACTCCCTACCACCACTCTCACCCCCTCCCTCCACTCTCACCCCCTCCCTCTTACTCTCCGCCCTCCACTCTTTCCCCCTTCCTCTACACTCTATCCCTCCACACACTCCCCCTACCTCCACACACTCCCCCTACCTCCACAACCTCCCCTCCCTCCACTCTCCACCCTTTTGCCACACCTCCCACACTCTAGACCCTCCACCCCCCCTTCTTCCTCCCCCTCCCCCTACAACTACCATATGCCAGGTCAAAGTTCATGATAGATTGTGTGTGAGATATGTGTACAATGGTCACAATATCGACATCGTGACGTCAGGGTTCTGCCTCACCTGGTTTGAGGTCAATGAGCCGCCTTGGACACAGGTCACTGAGGTCATAGACACATAACCTGATTTTCCGTGACCATCTCTATATAAGGCATTAACTGTGGGGGAATATATTAAGTTTGGCTTCTTTATATTTAACCAGAACCGAGAGAGAGAGAGAGAGAGAGAGAGAGAGAGAGAGAGAGAGAGAGAGAGAGAGAGGTAATAGTCATGGCCAGTGTTCAATAAGTTGTGACAGAAGGAAACTCTTATAAAGACGTATATTGTCCTTATGAAATACGCCGAACACCCCAATGAAACGAGACTGGCAGACAGACAGACAGATAATTAAGAGAGAGAGAGAAGAAAGAAAGAAAGAAAGAAAGAAAAGAGATGCACTGTGAGTATTTGAGTTAATTTTAACCTTCAGTATAATAATGTTGAAGAATGTGTTACAATGACGCAGAATTTCTGTATTTAAGATTACTCTCTCTCTCTCTCTCTCTCTCTCTCTCTCTCTCTCTCTCTCTCTCTCTCTCTTTATGCGTTATTGTAACAGACAATTTTTTTTAATTATTCTTAATACAATCCTTTAATTCTTGGGAAGAAATTTGTGATGAGTAAATTATTGTAAATTCTTAAGAAAGTGTCAGCTAATATATGAACACACACACACACACACACACACACACACACACACACACACACAAACATAGTTTATTTACCTAACACCGACGTAGAAATTTTAATTCCTGATGCCCTTTGATAAAAAAAAATCACAATAAACTAAACATAAATAACGCAATACAAATCACCAGAAAAGATAACAAGGAGAAAGATAATAAAGATAAGCATATAAAGCAAAGAAAAACGTTCGTAAAATATCCCACGTACCAAAAAAAACAAACAATTTGTCCGCTTTTTCCCCCCGTTTGGCATTTTGAATGTTATAGGAAGCAATTATAAATAAAATCACATTAATTTCGTTTGATAACTGCCACATGGACCGGCCTGGTGATGTACATTTATTAAGCTTTGATTCTACAGCCGTATTTCCGTTGTTGTGTTCGTGTAGTGGTGAGGTGAGGTGGTGGTGGTGGTGCTGTGGGTGGTGGTGGTGGTGTGGGTAGTGTTCCTGGTGTGGGTGGTGGTGTTAGGTGGTGATGGTGGTGATGTGGGTGGTGGTTGCAGTGTGGGTGGTGGCGGTGGTTGTGGTGTGGGTGGTGGTGGTGGTCGGTGGTGATGGTTGTGGTGTGGGTAGTGCCGTGGTGTGGGTGGTGGTGTTTGGTGGTGATGGTGGTGATGTGGGTGCTGGTGGTGGTGTAGGTAGTGTTCGCGGTGTGGGTGGTGGTGTTTGGTGGTGATGGTTGTGGTGGTTGGTGGTGTTCGTGGTGTGGGTGGTGGTGGCTGGTGGTGATGGTAGTATGGGTGATGGTGGTGGTTGGTGGTGACAGTTGTAGTGTGGGTGGTGGTAAATGGTGATCACATTTCTTTAAATTCTTGCCTCTTAAATATCTGTTAAGAATCCCTTTCTCCCCAATTCTCGTTTTCTACCAAGACTTACTCTACTGTACACGCAAGACGCATTTCTCGGCACCGACACAGAGTCATTAAGTCAATACATAGCTCACCTCTAATTGCCCACATTTGATATTAATGTACAGTATAGAAAGCGATTACGAACGCAGGTGGTGTAAGTAACATGGTGTGTGTGTGTGTGTGTGCACCATCGCAAACACACACACACATAAACGCACATACACTACTCACGCACATTTTCACCCATTTCCCCCACACACACACTAAACGAAAATCAGAACAATAATCTATGGTATGGTTAAATTTCCGGACCTTTTAGCGGGTTTCACATGTTGGTAATATTTCCAGTTAGCGATAAAAGAAGTTGTTTACATTCATGCATATAGTATTTTTAATTGTTAGTAGTCGTATTACTGTATTACATTCTGATGAAAAATAGTATTACATGTAAAATTATGCAGTATTAAAGTCCGTTTATGTAAATTTAATGGCAACTATTATGCAAATATATTTATGTGCAAATGAAACCCCAGATTTTTGTAACCTTGCCAACACTGACTCGTTCTCCTGGCGCTGCCTCGTGACATGTTCCTGCCTCGCTGGGTTGGTGTCATCTTATGCCTGGGATTCAATCGGCAGCTACCAGGGTATCGTAATGTATTACAAATGAATGACAATTAGCAACAGATCATTCTAATGACGCAAAGTTGCTCCGAGGGAAAAACTGAAGGTGAATTTTATACATTTACAAGAATGAGTGCAATTTAAGTTCTTGTCAGTCATCATCGAATCGAAAATCCATCATCAATTTGGTGGGACTCACCGAATGCATTTACTTCACATTTGTAGTGGCCAGAGGAGTAGAAGTGAGACATACTTTTAGGGATGGTAATAATGAGTTCCGTAGGTCTAACGACCCTTTAAGGAGAGTGAAAATACAACAAACTGAATACTAAACCTTCACTACAAAAGGAGACACTGTTGCCAGCACAACACTCGGCCTCATTCGTTTCTCAAATGTTAAGTTAGCCACCCATTTACCGTGCATTTTCTTCGTAAAGGTCATTTGTCATTTGCTTAGTGTTTGACTTCCACTACATTATCCGGTATTTTCAGCATTTATAATTTTATTATTTACATTTGTTTTATATCTATTCAGACTTACTCTATCGCAGCTTTGTGTTAACTGTAAATGTACCTTTTGTTTTTAAGGGTCCCAAGTCAACGTACGTCATTCATAAACAGAAGAGACCCAGCAGTGAGCCTTGTGGTACACCGCCAGCCACATTCTCCCGGTATGATGTTTCTCCTGTGATAACTAATCTTTGCTTTATGTTTATTAACCAACGTTCTATCCACATAACTACATACATTATTAGCCAATGTCTGTTGGTCTCCTGTGAGGATCTACATCATAAGCATTCTGCATAAGTTACAGTCAACACAGTTTAACCAATTCTGAGATCATGAACACCTCAGCACTTCATGCCGCCTGTGTCACTTTAAAATTTCAAAATACCATTGTTTTCTTCACAGTATTTAAAAGTAATTAATAGCCACAAAGTTTCATTTAATCACGCTATAAATTACCCAGTCATTTACGAGACAAACTCATTAATATGGACATTAATTAACACATAAATACTCCCGGCCAGCGACCATATACACTCTGTTATTTGTTTTCCTTCTTTTATTTTTGTTTTCCTTTATTAATGACTGACAGACACGTGCAGGATAATATTGATATATCATAACTGGCTGGAACGCGAAGAATAACTTATAGAGGTACACCTTAACACGCTTCATGTGATTAGTCGATACAGTGTACTCCTTGCCTGTCTGTCTGTCTGTCTGTCTGTTTATATTATTATTCATCCTCGTATTCATACAGCTATCTAATAATGTCATCGTCAGCTATCAATACACGAACTATTTATTTATTATCTTATCGCATACACCAGGCCACACAAACTGAGGTGCCCTTCTTCTCCAACTGTGACAATGAAGACTTTTTTTTTACACATGTTCGGGGTCGTCTTTCGTTTATACACAAGCTAACAGCATCAAGAGATAATCATACATACACCTAAACATATCCCCTTTCCTCTGTCGTAATATATAAACACATTCATAACCTGTTTCTCTCCATACACACACAAAACCATGAAACTGTGTCCGGCAACCCATACACACCTAGCTATTACCTCTCTCACACACACACACACACAAAATGAAGGACAGGCAGATATGAACGATTATAATGCCCCTGATATTCACACCATTGCAGACAGGTGAATGTGATCTCAAGAACATAATCTCACTCCAGCCAAATATTAACTTCCATTAGTTGTCCATCGACCATGGTTCATCTGTTAGTGTGTCTTAGTGTGCCATTACATTGTTCTTTGTATAGTTTAACCTAATACGTATTTATCCACGTTTCCTTTACTTTCACTGTGGGTTATATCTGTCTGTCTGTACAAAATGTCATGTCAATTTAGTAGTTTTTGGCTAAGGTGTTGTATATCAAAAGGAAATTTGTGAACAAGTTTTATGATATTAACATTAACGCTGAATTCGGCACTCAACCTCTTATATAAATACAGGGTTACTTTAAACACTTTTTTAGCAGTTTTAAATAGAAGCTCATGTGTGTATTGGGACGGAACACATGATACTAAACCCGTCAAGTTTTTTTTTTTTTATCACAAAGTCAAAGTTGTAGATTTTTAATGTGAGCACCACGAGTCACACGGTAAATGTCGACACGATATTCCATTTCAACTACGACAGCGCCTCTGGTAGTAAGAATGAGAAGCGCTGTACCTTCTGGCGGCAATTCAGAAACAAAACTTGAAGGTTTTCTCTATAAATCAGTATCTATTCCATCGTCAATATACACCTGGGTTGCTTTTCATGACTATTAAAAAGGTGATTACTTATTTTTTTAATAACCCGTTGGACCCCTATTCCACTTTACAAATTGCTCGAAAACCTTACAAAAAAGTAATATATGTTTAATAATTTTTCAAAGAATTCAAGGCTAATAATAATCTTGGTATACGTAACCTCGCGTCGTTACCATCATGGCTGAAGGTCCAACCCTCACCATTATAATACACAACTTGCTCAGATTTATGCTTCTGCCCCAGTAAAGGAGATTTAGGCGGAAGTTATCAGTCATCACCTTCAATGACTGTCTAGTTTGCACTTAAGAAATTCTGACTTTGATCTTCGTCTTCAACTGTTCATTCTCGATAATAAAACTCACTTATATATTTTTTTTTTTAAATTACCTATAATGAATGTCTGTTTTCCGCTTCGTTTGATATATATTAAACCGCCATTATATATCGGGAATTTTGTTATGTCAGCTTATTGAGTCATATATATATATATTGATAATGTCTGGTATATTTGTCTGTGCTATAAGGATATATACTGAGGTGACTATACTGTGTTTATTAATAAGTTGTTTTAGTATTGGATATAATAAATCTCAATTCGCGTTAATTTTGATTACTAAGGACTTATAAAGCACATATTACGGTTTACGATACAAATGTGTTGATTACGAACTAAATTACCACAAAAATTGAAAAGCCATTACACTGGAGTACTGAGTTGTGAGTACACTTAGGAAGTAAAGTACAGTTTAAAATGGTACAAGTTGAGGAGAATGTACGCTGGCTATGACCTTGATTTTTATTGACCTTATTTATTTATTGAAACAGGTTACATAGGTATTAGAGGTGCAATAAATCAGCATAATGACAGGTGTTCAGTTAGAGGCGGTGTGGTTTACGACCTAGTAAATGACACACATTACTCCTTATATCTCCACATAATTCAGTACAATAGCAAACTTATCGTAAGATGTGCATGAAATTTATTGAGATTAAATAATAGTTAGGATGAAATGGGACGAAAATGATGTATAAGTTAATATACAAGAAGACACACACACACACACACACATATATATATATATATATATATATATATATATATATATATATATATATATATATATATATATATATATATATATAGTTTAAGTTATGACAGAACAAAGAACTGTTCATCAATAACAGTTTTCAGCCATTATTATTAGGTGTATAATATTTTACGTCATAAGTTATCATTAGGTCATGGTAATTATAGTTATCTAAGTGGCTATAAAGCACAATTTTGTCTATGTATTTATTATATACATAAATATTCATAAAAACTGATTTAGCTGATCCATGATATTTATTGACGGTATCAACATTATAATTTTCTTATCATTAGTATTATTATTACTATTAATGTTATTACTATTATCATTACCCCACAAAAACACCACAACCAAACCTTCAGTACAATCTGGACACCAATTTGCTTGAATAAGTCTACATGAAATGGTTTCAGAAATGTTGCGTGAATAATTTCATCCTTACCTGATAGCAAAGGCTGGCGGTTACTCAATCCCCCCTTCCTACCCCCACTCCCCAAAAAATGCTAATTGATAAAATTTTCGTAAGTCCAATTTTTGATGCAGAATCCACGCTTGTTGCAATAGATGCTTCACTCAGCATAAGAATTTTTTATCACTCCCTATGGAATCATTAAGGAAAATGTATTATGCTCTTGGAACAAATGGTGGAGAGATATTATGCTTCAAAGACTTACATATCTGACCAAGTCCCTCATTCTCTTCGAAATTATTGGCGTCGCTACAGGGTGAATTATTTTTTTCCTTCATGGGAGGGAGGGGGGGGGGTGTAATGGGATGTCATGTACTCTAAGCGAATGAAACTGTTTAGTGACGAAATCTAAAAATTATGTAAAAATCGATATGTTAGTATGAGTTTAATTTCCTCCCCTAATGCCTCCTACCCTCCCCCTACTCCTTCCTATCCTCTCCCACTCTCTCTTACCTTCCCTCATTCCTTCCTATACTCTCCCTAATCCTTCTTCTGCTTCATCCTCATCTTCTTTCTTCCTTCCTCTCTCCTTCTTTATTTCCCCATAAAACAAATCACGAGAAATAATTTAGAACCAAAGACCTAAGACCGTAATTTATTTTTTTTAGGGTTTGTTCTTTTTCCTTCATCTTTCTATCTGTCTGTTTGTATATCTTTTGCCTGTCTGAGTATCTGTCTGTCTGTCTCTCTGTCAGTTTGTCGGTTTATTCTCTCTCTCTCTCTCTCTCTCTTTCTCTCTCTCTCTCTCTCATCACCTGCACCCGACCCTGGAGAAACCAAGCCATCTATAATTGGACTGGCCATAACTAAATCATCTCCCAGGTGGAACTTCATCACTTTTATCACAACAATTAAAGCAGTAAGTCAAGGTAAAAACCAAAAAGTTAATGTTATAGATCAATTTAGAATTATGGTTTAGAAATACTTTATACCTCACCACAATTTATGACTCGGGTAAGTAATTACAGTGTAGGGCTGACCATGTGTGATTGCGCTGTCTGTACCTCTGTGTCGGGGGGGAGTTCAGTGTGTTACGGGGAGTGTCTAGGGTGTGTCTCTGTCGGGGGGAGTGTCTAGGGTGTATCTGTCGGGGGGAGTGTCTAGGGTGTGTCTCCGTCGGGGGGAGTGTCTAAGGTGCGTCTCTGTCGGGGGGGAGTGTCTAGGGTGTGTTTCTGTCGGGGGGAGTGTCTAGGGTGTGTTTCTGTCGGGGGGAGTGTCTAAGGTGCGTCTCTGTCGGGGGGAGTGTCTAAGGTGTGTTTCTGTCGGGGGGAGTGTCTAAGGTGTGTTTCTGTCGGGGGGAGTGTGTAGGGTGTGTTTCTGTCGGGGGGAGTGTCTAAGGTGCGTCTCTGTCGGGGGGAGTGTCTAAGGTGTGTTTCTGTCGGGGGGAGTGTCTAGGGTGTGTCTGTCGGGGGAGTGTCTAGGGTGTATCTAGGGTGTGTTTCTGTCGGGGGTTTAGTGTGTTAAGGGGAGTGTCTAGGGTGTGTCTCTGTCGGGGGGTGTCTAGGGTGTGTCTCTGTCGGGGGAGTGTCTAGGGTGTGTCTCTGTCGGGGGTTAGTGTGTTACGGGGAGTGTCTAGGGTGTATCTCTGTCGGGGAAGTGTCTAGGGTGTATTTCTGTCGGGGGAGTGTTTAGGGTGTATTTCTGTCGGGGGAGTGTTTAGGGTGTATTTCTGTCGGGGGAGTGTCTAGCGTGGGTCTCTGTCGGGGGAGTGTCTAGGGTGCGTTTCTGTCGGGGGTTAGTGTGTTACGGGGAGTGTCTAGGGTGTGATTCTGTCGGGGGAGTGTCTAGGGTGTGTCTCTGTCAGGGGAGCGTCCAGGGTGTGTTTCTGTCGGGGGAGCGTCTAGGGTGTGATTCTGTCGGGGGAGTGTCCAGGGTGCGTTTCTGTCGGGGGTTTAGAGTGTTAAGGGGAGTGTCTAGGGTGTGTCTCTGTCGGGGGAGTGTCTAGGGTGTGTCTCTGTCGGGGGAGTGTCTAGGGTGTATTTCTGTCGGGGGAGTGTCTAGCGTGGGTCTCTGTCGGGGGAGTGTCTAGGGTGTGTCTCTGTCAGGGGAGTGTCCAGGGTGTGTTTCTGTCGGGGGGAGTGTCTAGGGTGTGATTCTGTCGGGGGAGTGTCTAGGGTGCGTTTCTGTCGGGGGTTTAGTGTGTTAAGGGGAGTGTCTAGGGTGTGTTTCTGTCGGTGGTAGTGTTCTGGAAGTGTCTGTCGGGGGTACTGTTCCAGGAGTGTCTGTCAGGGGTAGTGTTCTGCAAGTGTCTGTCGGGTGTAGTGTTCTGGAAGTGTCTATCGGGGGTAGTGTTCTGGGAGTGTCTGTCGGGGGTACTGTTCTGGGAGTGTCTGTCGGGGGTACTGTTCTGGGAGTGTCTATGGGGGGTGGTGTTCTGGGAGTGTCTGTCGGGAGTAGTGTTCTGGGAGTGTCTATCGGGGGTAGTGTTCTGGGAGTGTCTGTCGGGGGTAGTGTTCTGGGAGTGTCTGGCGGGTGTAGTGTTCTGAGAATGTCTGTCGGGGGTACTGTTCTAGGAGTGTCTGTCAGGGGTAGTGTTCTGCAAGTGTCTGTCGGGGGTAATGTTCTGGAAGTGTCTATCGGGGGTAGTGTTCTGGGAGTGTCTGTCGGGGGTACTGTTCTGGGAGTGTCTATGGGGGGTGGTGTTCTGGGAGTGTCTGTCGGGAGTAGTGTTCTGGGAGTGTCTATCGGGGGTAGCGTTCTGGGAGTGTCTGTCGGGGGTAGTGTTCTGGGAGTGTCTGTCGGGGGTAGTGTTCTGGGAGTGTCTGTCGGGGCTAGTGTTCTGGGAGTGTCTGTCGGGGCTAGTGTTCTGGGAGTGTCTGTCGGGGGTACTGTTCTGGGAGTGTCTGTCGGGGGTAGTGTCGGTGTATGTTATAGTGAGTGTCGTCTGAGTGTTGACATCAGAGTGTAAGTAAGTGAAGCGTATTTCTTTAGTGTAATGTACAGTAAGTTGGCTGTGTGTGCGTGTGTGTGTGTGTGTGTGTGTGTGTGTGTGTGTGTGCGGTATATCGCGATTTAAACTCTGTAATTGCATGAAGCGTGTGTGAAGTCAGTGCATGCATTACTCATTATATACCTGCCGTGATTAAGTTGCGTATACACTCTGCATTCATATTCTTTGTTAATTCATTCATTTCCGTCTTTGTTCATTTGGTTCTATGAAAACAGCTTTTATTTTGTGCAGGAAGAACAGGAGGAGGAGGGGAAGGAGGGGGCTAGTTGTTCTGTGAGTCTATTGTTTCCATCACTGTGTTCTGAGTATTCTGTGTGAGTTCCATTTTGTGTGAGTCTTCGTTAAATCCTTCTTGTGAACCCATGTTGTGAGTATTCTGTGAGATTATTGAATTACGTCTGAATCTTCCACGAGTTCTCTGTGAATCTGTCATACTAAAGTCAATCATGAGATTCTTTTTTTGAGTTTCGTACCAAAGTCTATATTGTGAGAGTCTTCTGTGAGTCAATCCTGAGATTATCTGTTGACGGAGTTTGTTACAGGAGCCTACAGCTTTTTAATGGGTTGCATTTTAATATAGTAGGATTTTCCTATATTTTAACTCTATTTGTTATTTGTTTTGATGGTAATAATTGTACTAAGGGATGGGTAAACTAGAATTGGGTCAAGCTACTACTACTACTAATACTACTACTACTACTACTACTAATACTAATACTAATAATAGTAATAATATATACGACAAATAACACAACGAAGCATACAATAAACACTTACTATTAAACACATTCGCAAATAACTAAAAATAACAAATAAAAGATAACGCGGGAAAATACGATAATTAACCCCAAATATATACAGTAAATACAAGAAACAAGGGAATAACGGAAATAACGAGAGGCGCAGACGAAAGAACCGCCCGCGCCTCGCACCGCCCCGTCAGGACATATTACAAAAAGCCGACAATACTTCATTCTCTTCTTCCCATTGTAGCTTATTAATAAAAGGTGTATTAGGGTACGTACACTTTCATGGTCTTTAATTATACAGTAAATTCACCTGGCTAGGGCACGCAATGTACTGTACTCGCTTGTGTTGTATTGTGAGTGCCTGAGGGTCAATTAGGGGCCTCATCGTCTTTCCCCCTCCATCCATCCCCCGTCCCCCCTCCACCTTCAGTGACTCCCTACAAGTCCTCAAAGACCAAGGGTGAGGCGTCAGGGTCTGTTTCAGCTTTTAGTCACACCTGTCGTACTGTGGTTGAGAGGGAGAACCAGAATATTACTAGAGGCAGTTATTACTAGAGCCAGATATACAAGGCCACGTATTACTAGAGCCAGATATACAGAGCCAGTTATTACAAGAGCCATTTATACAAGGTCAGGTATTACTAGAGCCAGATATACAAGGCCACGTATTACTCGAGCCAGATATACAGAGCCAGTTATTACAAGAGCCATTTATACAAGGTCAGGTATTACTAGAGCCAGATATACAGAGTCAGAAGCATCTTGAGTGAAGGTCGAACACTAAGCTACAAATACAAACATTTACTAAAAGTTGAAAAAAAAACAGTAACTCGTCCATGAGAATTATAAGCGGAGGTTCAGTATCTTAGATTTATATAACTGACCATAACCTAACCTAACCTAACCTAAACCACTAGGTTATATGGGAGTTTCTGGAGACCTAAGCCTCTACTTCACTTCAGACTCCTTCATCCTACCGGACTCAGATATACCCCAAACACACCCTTACCTTTCCTGAAGCTTCTAGTACGCCCCCTTCCTCCTCCTCAAACACACATATTCCCCCCCCCCCCCCATGTTAATATCGAAACACTCACCTACCTATGTATGTCTGTATGTAGGAATTGGGCATGTTTACATCCGATGTGTGTTTAAGTGTAATCTATAGGCATTTTTTTTTTGTCTTTTGAAGTAATAAAACAAATTCAGTTACTAAACACTTCTTCTTCACCTCAGTCTCAAACCTATCAACACCTTGGCCAATCAATATACATCCTGTCATTGTCTCCTGGCAACATTCTCTTCTCCTAGAATCGTCCTTCACTTTTCTGCTACTAAATCCCAAATAACCCCCACCCCCACCCCCTCCCCCAGAAGATACCTGTTCCACACCTTCCCATTACACTAGGTGATATTTCTGTCCTTCAGCTGTGTTTCTTTTTTGTCTAAGATCGCCTTTGCTTTTAAGTCATCTGTTGCATTCCTCCACCACCGTCTCCCTCTTTTCTCCTGCTTCCTTTTTCTTGTAGCTTGATTCTTGGGTTTGCCTGTGTCCCTCATCTACTCATGATCATTGGAACAGCCTCATCTCTACCTGCTGCTCCTCTCTCTATGGTACACTGGAAGTACCTTGTCATTGTTCATTTTTTTTACTTTCCTTGGGATGATCATTGCTCCTCCTGGGGCGTGGCTTCTGTCTCCGCCGGGTGTACAGCAGAGGTAATTGTCGCGAGGATGGATGATCACATCCGCTCATCCTTTAAGACTATCTTTTCATCTAATCCATGATTCGATCACTCTTGTTTTGAGACCATACGGAGAAGGGAACCTAGTGGAGCGGACGTACAAAAACTCTCATTCATTAGGCTCTCACTCGGTTGTCATCTCGGCTCGGAGTCATTGCATATCCGTTATTTGAAAGAGGAAACGTTCCATTATCCTGAGAAACTGTGATAACCTCTCATTCTCTTCCTCTGGTGGAGGTTTCTGGTCCTTCATCAACAGTACATCATAGAACTTCTGCTGTTCCAGCTTTCCTACTCTTTTTTGGTCTGACAACACTACAGCATCGGTCCCGACTGATTATCTTTTTTCCATCTCAAATGATTCCTACATCCCTTCAACACCTCACGTACCTTGACTAATCTTATACACTTTCAAGTACTGTAATATCCGTTTACAATGACCGTAAATCATTGCTCTCTTTGGACACAAGTAAGGCGTCTCCCCCCCCCCCCCCCCACACACACACTTATATGATGTGGGGAACTGTGCATCCCATTTTGCGCCGTGGTTACTTGTTTGTTTCAACTTTGTCTAAAAATCAAAGCTCTTCCTGTATCTTGGAAATATGTATTGTTTCAGCTCATCCCTGAGAGGAGAGACTGTTTTAATCCATCTTACTATCATCCTACGGCTTTCACTTTAACTCTCTCTTCTTTCCGAGTACCAGTTTGGTTTCTTCCAAGCAAAATCCTTCCCTTTTGATATTTTTACTCGCACCACTAGTCTCCGGGGGTCCACTCTTAGATATTTGGGAGAATTTCATGTTGTGGTCCTTGATATTTGGATGCCCTTTGAGGGGGGTCTGGCGTAAGACTCTGATCCTTAAGGTTCTCTCTGGTTTTCCTTCCTCACTCCGTTCTCTCATCTCCAGTTATCTCTCTGGTCGTTCCATTTCTATAGCTGTTTATGTATCAACCTCCATTAATAATGGTGTTCTTTGTTTTTTCATCAACAACTTTCTTTCCCCAACTAGTGACCCATTGTACTTCTTCGTTGATGAATCGACTCTGCATTTTTCTACCTCTTTCATATCCACCTCATCTTTTCTTATTCTATCTCATTCTCGCCTCATTTACACGTACCGCCTCCTAAAATTCCGAGAGGGGCAGTATTTCCCGGCTAGAGGAACGTTATCTAGTGAATTCAACGCTTCTTAAACCACCCAGTTACCTCCTATTTCTCTTGTTTGAATTCTTCATTACAAAACTATCTTCGATGATCTTCATATTCCCATCACTAAACCCAGCGTATATACTTGGCCTCTCTGTAACCTCTAACCTATCTCGGACGCCGAAATTCACTTAATAGCGAAAAAAAGTGTGTGTGTGTGGGGGGGGGGGGGGGTCTTGTCCAGTTGTCAATGATTCTTTTCTTCTAAACAACTACTTCAACTATTCCAAGGAGTGATCTGTTCCTGTGTGAAGTATTACCAATTTACCTACTGTATGTTCGCCCCACACACCAAGTCAATAGCAAAACTCTCCCTTTCTATCCTCAAAGATTAACCTAATACCATTTCTCTATAACTCTAGTTCTTTCTTTCATTTGACTTTAAATTATTTTACTTTCTGCCCACAAGAACTGTTTCCATTTTGTCCTTTTCGTATAAGCCACGCAGTACGGGACGAGCCTCTGTGGGACGCTGTAAAGGTGGCTCTCTCTCTCTCTCTCTCTCTCTCTCTCTCTCTCTCTCTCCTCAAATCTTTTCAGTCAAATATGATCTGTTCGTCTTTAAAAAGCAAGTCATCCACCATCCATCTTTTTTCCTTATAAAGTTTAGCCTCGATAACATCTTTCCTGACTGGAGATTTATTTGTAGAGAAAGACAATAACAGAAAGTGAATCAACAGGCGCGCACACACACACACACACACACACACACACACACACACACACACACACACACACCTCACCCTCCCCACAGCTAGTATAAAAAGGTGGGGTAGAGGAAAGAAGAAGAGAAAGGGGGGAGTGCGAACAAATAATTGTACGCTTGGAGACAGACGGAGAGAAGTGATAATTATGGTTATGCATGTTGCCTGTTATGATCTGACACTGGAGTCATCAGGGCTCATTGTTGCACACCCTCCCGCTGGTTGCCAAAGAGGGTTTAATGAGAGATGCCAAGCCTTGCTCTCTCCCTCTCTCTCTCTCTCTCTCTCTCTAAGTTTTCATTCTTGTTGTGAGTGTCTCGTAATGGATCACGCAGAAAGACGTATTGATAAAGTATCTGCAATGACTCAAGAAAAAAGGTGATTTAAGGAAGGATTTTCATTTTTTTTCTCGTTTCTCTCTCACTTTTTTTTCGCTCTAAGATTTTTTTTTGCTGTAGTCATGTTGAGGGTCAAGTACCAGAGGAGCGGTGAGGCAACGTCCACGGGATAACTTTCTTTGAAGAAGGTCTTTACTACCTCCAAGAAAACACTTGGTCTAAGTAATGTCCACCTCTTTTTGTCCGTGATCGTGTGGAGACTCAACACCACAGATGGATATACAAAGAAAAAAGAAGATAAATACAACCCGGCTTAGCCTCGGTGAGCGATCGAGAGTAACGAAAGACAAGTGAAAAGTCAGCGAAGGTGGTGGAACGTGGTGCTGTGTGGCGGTCGTGTTTGTGGCCGACAATCACATGCTAAGTCGACTTGTTTCTTGTCTGAGGTAAGCATGGCATCACTCCCCCCCCCCCCCCCCCCAAGAACCTGAGCGAAACACTGGGGAAGAAGGGTCCGCCGTGTGTCCTCACGCTCGCTTGTTGTTAATGATCGCCTTAGTTTCCCATCACGGTATGGTGCATCAAGGGTCTAATGAACATGACAATTTAGACTCTAATAATCACGTTCCACCTTCCTGCATGCTAATCCGAGAGGTTATTAATCCTTAGAGGACGTTTCGACGCTGAACGATACACATAGCGACGGATACATAAGAAAAGAGATAATTTACTCTACTATAGTGGAGTCAATCTCAACTGCATCTCAAGGAAAATTTGACAAAATTCCCCTTTTTTATCACACTTTACGGAACTGTGCAAACATTCTGGATCTAAAATGCGTTATCAGGATATATATATATATATATATATATATATATATATATATATATATATATATATATATATATATATATATAGTTTTTATTTACGTCAACAGTTATAGTAAATACGGGCGAGCTCTGGAGGGCTGCGGGCGAGTCTTCCTCACCCTAAATAAACCGAAAACAGATAAATAAGAGTGAAAAGTAGACGAAGGAGTGTGTGGAGGAGATTAAAGAGGGCTGTGAAGGATAATGATCGGTTATTGTTTTGCACCTAACTGTTTTGCTGGGCTGGAGAGGGACCCTCCGACAGACGCTGTAAAGAAAAGCATCTATTAGTGTCTGCATAACTATTTATTGGGGTTTTTGTTTCAACATTTCGGACTCAAAACTTTGGATTTGTTCGGGGAGGGCGAGAGGGGGGGGGGACGAATGGGTGTCCATGTTGAAGGCGGAGGAGGGGGGGGGAGGGGCATTGTGAGGGGTTAAAATGATGGGTAATTAAGCTGGGAGGCAGAGAGGGGCGAGGAATGATCGCTGTGAGCTTATTTCACTCTCAAGAAACAGAGAACAAAACACGAACAAGATATATTTCTGGTCACGTGAACTTTTTTTTAATGTGTTTTATATCGACTTATACATGGAATTCAAGGTTATGTATACTATGATGAATTAAGACGTATAATGAAAATGGATGCCCCTCGTGTAACAAGGATGGCCGGCCCAAGGGCCACCTATGCGTGAATTTATTTAAGGTGTAGAAGCTGTAGCCAACACAACAACCACACCTTAAGTTAACGAGTTGCATGACCCAGTGTCACGGAATAGTCCGAGAAGACCGGACAACTCGCCAACTGCACTGGATAATCATTACCCCGGAATACGATCCGCAAATCGATTAACATCCAGGTCCCCAATTACTGGTGGGTAGACAGAGGCAAAGGGCATAAAGAAACTTACCCATAGTTTCACCCAGCCCGGGGATCGAACCCACGTCCGCATACTGACACACACACACACACACACATACACTCTTCACGTTATAAAAAACTACACGTAAAGAAAATTATAACTCAACATGAAAAACGAAAATCTTCAGTCCGATAGACACCTGATGCGGCTCACCTCTCATTAAATTTCCCGACTGTTATGTTCCCAGAATCATAAAAAAGGGAGAAGAAATTATACGTCGATATAAATTTCCTCAATAAGAAATAAAAGTGTTAGCGGCTTAAGCGACATTCACCAACATTATCTTTTGGGGGTGGTTTATAATGATAATTGAAACACACAAATACAAGCACTACCGCTACGATATGTCACGAAGAATGAAAACGAAATAAAGTTTGGTCTGTGATTCTTGTGCCGTCGTCTGTGATGTACAACAGGTATGGAATAATAAGACCACAGGTGAAGCAACTTCGTCCTGTCAACTTTTTTTTTCTCATGTGTGAGAATTCCAGGGGTTGATATTCTGGTTTACGCAATAGACAGGTAACCCTGACAAGTAACACTGACAGGTAACCCTGACAAGTAACACTGACAGGTAACCCTGACAGGTAACCCTGACAGGTAACACTGACAGGTAACCCTGACAAATAACACTGACAGGTAACCCTGACAGGTAACACTGACAGGTAACCCTGACAGGTAACACTGACAGGTAACACTGACAAATAACACTGACAAATAACACTGACAGATAACATTGACAGAAAACACTGACAGATAACACTAACAGATAACATTGACAGATAACACTGATAGATAACACTGACAGATAACATTGACAGATAACACTGACAGGTAACAATGAAAGATAACATTGACAGATAACACTGACAGGTAACACTGACAGATAACATTGACAGATAACACTGACATAACACTGACAGATAACATTGACAGATAACACTGACAGATAACACTGACAGATAACATTGACAGATAACACTGACAGGTAACAATGAAAGATAACATTGACAGATAACACTGACAGGTAACACTGACAGATAACATTGACAGATAACACTGACAGGTAACACTGACAGATAACATTGACAGATAACACTGACAGGTAACACTGACAGATAACATTGACAGATAACACTGACATAACACTGACAGATAACATTGACAGATAACACTGACAGGTAACAATGAAAGATAACATTGACAGATAACACTGACAGGTAACACTGACAGATAACACTAACACTGACAGGTAATACTGACAGGGAATACAGACAGGTAACACTGACAGATAACATTGATAGGTAACACATGCAGGTAACAATGGAAGATAACACCGACAGGAAACAATTGTAGGTAACGCTGACAGGTAACGCTGACAGGAAGCAAATGCAAGTATCACTGACAGACAACACAGACAGGTAACACTGACAGGTAACATTGACAGATAACACATGCAGGTAACACAGGCAGGTAACACATATAACTCAACGGTGACCTTAAAGAAAGTGCAGATATATTTGATATCTTAGGAGTTTAATGCGTGATCTAGTGACATCTTTAAGGACGCTGCATTAATTTATGACAGCTTGAATATTGTAATTTAAACTTGTGATATCTCAAAGAGTTTAGTTTGCATTTCAAATATCTTAATATATCTTCAAGGATTAATCATGTTATGTTTCTTTATTTCGCATACTTTAAACCTGTGACATAAGGCTCAGCATAAGTTATAGATATATTACATTAAAATAAAACTGAATGACTGAAGTGTACTCCTATGATATATCAAACCTTTCACCATAAAGCGATAGATAAATGATAGCCTTAAGATATCTGAATGGGTAGGTCATACTCCCGATATCTTAAAGAGAACCGCACAAATTTACGAAATTTTAAAGAGTATTTGCACACAATTACGCTCTCTTAAAGAATATTATCTGTCACGATACTTTGAGAAGTACTGCACAAATTTACGATATCTTACAAGACTATTTGCTATCACACTCACACACACACACACACACTCACACACACTCACACACTCACACACACACACACTCACACACACACACACACACACACACTCACACACACACACACACACTCACACACTCACACTAGAATAGTTAACCACACAAGACAGCATCACGTTCGCCAGTCTGGTATCTGCCTCGATAAAGCAAAATGCCATTACACTGTGATGAACTGTACCACTAATTTACAGATTCCTTATAAGTTTATAAAGGAACAATTCTGTCGGGCTGAAAAGTCACGACGATGAAATGTGGAGGAACTTTTTATTTACGACACAAGAGCTAAGAGTTGTGTTCGGCCGCGCCTCTGATGTTAATAATTACTATTACCGGTGTCTTATAAATACTTATATACTGTACACTAATTTCTTACTGAGTCAGTCGAGAATATCAGATAAACACCAAAACTCTGTATCGATAAATTACAGGAGGAGAAGTATTTAGGGTCGGAAAACAATTGAAATATTCCAAGAATTAATTGTACAATATTACTGTCCAAATTCAAACTTTTGACCCCAGATTCATTAGAGGGGAGCCAATCCACAGGGGGTTAGTAGACTATCTCCCCTAATAAACTATCGCCCCTAATCAGCGTGTTGAGGAATACCTATATGACATTTTGAACACATATTTTTTTCAAAATTTGGACCAAATCAGTAAGACCAAAAACACTACATCTTAGAATGAGAATTTAATGTGATTAATATTAGCAATTACTAATACCTTCGTAATGTTGGTATTTAATATTTTCTTGTTAAAGTTTTGCTAATTATATTTATTTATCTTCTCATTGATCTATTCCTAATCTTACTCATGTTTTATTACAAATAGCTAACTGACTTTACTAATCTCTCTCTCTCTCTCTCTCTCTCTC